>PVKE010007066.1:0-51979 GCA_004027555.1 Craseonycteris thonglongyai | reverse complement strand
TAATGTGAGAGGAAGAGAAACTTAGCTGAAAGTGCTATAGATTAAGACAATGACTCCAGCTCTGGCTCACAGATGCATAAGCTTTGAAAAGCCATTTATCTTCTGCGCCTCCTTCCCTAAAGTCTCGTAGATGTACACAAAAAAATATAAAGAACTAAGTGAAGTTTACTCCTTTCATCATTGGCCACCACTACCTGTCTTGTAAGAAAGCACCAAACCACTTTCTCAACACAGCAGAGCCTATGAACAATGAGCAACTAGCTGGACCGATTCATTTGAAAATTTGTCATTTCCGAGAGAGTTGTAAGTATAAACTCATTCTTTTGGGATGAGTTCATACTTGTAATTTGTCCTTGAGTATTGATGAATTATTTACTAGGAGAATGCAGGAAAGTAAAAAGTATGGAATATGAAAAGTCCAACAGCTAGTTCTATTTTTTATTACATGCAAAATGTCTCACAAATGGGTGTGAGCACATAATGCAATGTATAGACAATATAATGTAGAATTGTACACCTGGAAACAATGTAATTGATACCAATTAATGTCACCCCAATAAATTTAACAACAACAACAGAAAAAGAATTTTATAGGTAATTTTGTCCACATGTTTAAAATAGAGATACCAAACTTATTTTTCAATCTCTAATTGATTCTAAGAAATAACTCTCCTGATCTGCCTTTTGGTAATAAGGTAGGAACGACTGTCATTGTCACTTAAAGACTGGTTGACCAGTTAGTTGGTTGAGAAAGAAAGAGGTTATTCAACAGAAAACCAAATAAGTCAGTTGCTTCCTTTTTCAGGAAGATAATAAAGCATCATGGCTCGAAGTATGAATCTACAACCAAAATGACTAAGTTAAATCAGTGGCATTCTAGATGACAAAGAACAATTTATTCACCTCTCTATACTTTTGTTTCCTTATCTGAAAAATGGGAGTGTTGAGTATAAACACATAATCATGTCATTTTGAAGATTAAATAGCATAACTCATGTCAAGTACTTGAAACAAGCTCTTCTTTATAATAAGTGCTCATAAATGCTCATTGCAATGATCACACATACTTTCAGCAGTGACTTGGTTTGCGAAGCAAGGTACCTATCCCAAGAATCAGTCCCACTAAGTTACTTAGTCCATTTAGTCCCACTAAGTAACAACTGAGAAACACCAAAGGTATAATAAATGTTATGCTGACATTATCTAAGTGAGACTCAGAAATTTGATAATTTCCATTCCCAAAGACTATAATTTATTCTGAATAAATTTTCTCCCCAAAATGTTTTCTCCTCAAAAATTTTATTTTAGCATTCCAAGTATAGCTTAAATTTACCTTAACTAGCTAAAGAACACTCGATATTACATAAACAGGTTTTTAAATTATAGTTTGAAAAAAACAATAGGATTTCATATGGGGAAAGAAGACAATGAAAATATGTTCATGATCTGAACTTTATAGCTTATAATTGGAATGTTTGTACAGCTGCACTATTTAATTGGTTTGCTATCTTCCCAGAATTATGAACAATACAGGGGAAGACTGAGAGACTTCTTTTCAGTCTATGGGAATTAGAAAAAAAACTTGTCACAAAAGCAATTCAGTCTGGGTGGTGAATATATAATGCAATACATAGATGAGGTTCTAGAGAATTGTATACCTGGAACCTATGTAATTTTTACCAATCAATGTCACCCCCAATAAAGTTAACAATGAAAAGAAAGAGTAGAAGCAATTTAGTTTAAAGATAAAAGAAATTCATTTATCTTGAATTTGTTGGACTATATGAAAGAATGAAAAGCTCCAGAACACAGATAACAAAAATTTTTATATGTTCTGTGTATATCAAGAATGTGGCTATTGTATCCAGAAAAGAATGCAACAAAAATGCACAGGATCAATAAGTACAGGAATAAAATACAACTGTGCACCCTGCTCCCATAATAGAACCCAATTCCCATAGATGAATAATCATGAGCAATTTAACCCAGATTAAATCCTCAGAAAACTAGACTAATCTTCCAAAAAAAAAAAAAAAACTTTCCTTCCTTGAACTCAACAATTTCCATGAACTTCAACCACCTTCTAGGTAAAAGAAAAAAATTCACAACTTTCCATAAAGATTAGACTGGTGTATATGTCAAGTCACTGCCATACCTAAACCCTGCGTCTTTATATCCAGGTAAGAAAGACATGATGGAATTCTAAAACATAACCATTCACTGCTAGAGATATAACCAAAAGGACACAGGATTCTGAGTCTGAAGATCTGGGTTCATCTCCTTGCTCAGCTTCCCACTGGATCATCTTGGGCAAACAGTAAATCCTCTGTAAGACCCAATCGCCTCAGTTGTAAAGTTCAAATAATAAAAATCCTACCTAAGAGTTTTTTGAAAGGATAAACAGATAATAGATATCAAAATTCTTTGTAAACTCTAACATGATATCAGAGTTTGTCAGAAGAATCATTTGATAATGTTTCCAATATTTGTGTTTTATCTCCCTCAAAGAGATTGTGACTTCCTTGGGAACAGGTACTGTTTTTCTATTTGTTTTGTTTTGTTTTTCAAGATTATTTTTATTATTTGCGAGAAGATTAGAGAGAGAGAGAGAGAAGGGGGGAGGGCCCAGAGCAGTCTCCATAGTTGTACATCATTAGTTGTGACATGGTTTCATTCCATACAGGTAGGTATAGGGCCACACAGGGCAGGAACTGAACTGGACAGAATCCTTTCACATGGGAAGTGAGAACCTTCATCACCCAGCCATCTTGGTGGTTATCAAACTGTACCACAGTTCAGCATATGGGTTGCATGGTCCGGGACCAGGAATCGAACCCCAGATCTTTCAATTGCAAGGCAAGTGCTCAACTGCTGAGCTATCCTGGCATCTGGAGCAAATACTGTTTTCTCATTTCTTTTGTACTCACCAATTTCTTGAGAGGTATTTTCATAAGGTGCACAGGAAGAACATTAAGCTCTTAAAATGGGTTTTAGTTTATTGTACCAGGCATTTAGTCTCTTTGATGCCAGTTTCTTTGACTCAGAAGTTTATTTTCTCATTTAACAGTAAGTCCAAAGGTAGAGCAAATTTCAGGGTTAATTCAGTCAAAGATATCATCAGTGTTCAGTTTCTCTGCTTTACTGTCTAAACAGCATCAACTTCATCCTAAGGCTGGTCACAAGATGACAGGCAGCAGCAACTGGGGCCTCATATTTCCTCCTTCACTTTTCCCATAAGTATAAATATGCACTCTTGCCTTAAGAAGTGAACAATAACAGCCACCAGAAGAAATGTCATAGCATATCGATTGGCCAAGACTATGGTTCGCTATTATAACTACATTTTAGACTCGCCTGGGAAGTATTTTTTAGAAACACCCAATTCCTACACCCCCCAGAGACTGATTCAGTATGTCTGAGGTGAGACTGGCCATCTTTATTTTTTAAAAGCATCTCAGGGGATGCCGGGCTAGCTCAGTAGTTGAGCGCTTGCCTCGCATTCATGAGGTCCCCAGTTCAATTCCCAGCCCCGGGCCATGGAAACCCGTATGTTGAACTGTGGTGCAGCTAGTAACCACCAGGATGGCTCCTGCCCCAGGTGGCCCCACATCCCATCTGTGTGGAATGAAACCATGTCACAACTAATGATATACAACTATGGAGACTGCTCTGGGCCCTCCCCACTTCTCTCTCTCTCTTTCTCTCTCACTCACTCATTTTCTCTCAAACAATAAAACAAGTCTTAAAAAAAAAAAGAAAGTATCCCAGAGGACTTAAATATGAATACGTAGTGATTAGGATGTACCCATAAAGCTAGGGACGGGGAAGTTTGGAAGGTAATAAAGAAGTGGGTATGGTAGCAGATATAGCTGCATAGTACATACTCTTTTTTTTTTTAAGATTTATTTTCATTGTGTTTGACAGACAGACAGACAGACAGACAGAGAGGAGGGACAGCCCAGCATAGTCTCCATAGTTGCACACCATTAGTTTTCTACCTAGTTTCATTCCACAGGTGGGCATGGGGCCATGCAGGGCAAGAAATGGCCAGGAGCTTCCCACATGGGAGGCATGCCCCTGTGAGCTGGGGGACTCTCACATAGGAGGAAGCTTGTCCTGGTGAGAACCAAACTGGGGCACTCCCAGGTCAGCATATGGGTCCACATGGGCCAGGCCGGGATTCAATCCTCAGATGCCAGGGCTGCAAGACAAGCATTCAACCCACTGAGCCAACCCAGCATCTCCCAGTACATACCCGTTTAAATGTCCAACATGTACATTTGCATATTAAACATTAAACAGTAAAGAAAGCTAGTTAATGTTTGTGGCTGACTACTTAACAAAGAAGGATCATGGCAAACAGAACCAAAGAAAGAACTCATAGCTGAGTGAAGTACTAAGGACAAAAGCCTCTTTGCCTAGTCTCAGACCAGTATTCTTATAGGAACGTCTAAGATAAATTAGATAGAGATGAGCTATACCAGTTTAAAACAGGAAGATCAATAAGACCAAAGTTAAGGAGCATATAGCATAGAGTTTCAAATAATAACATTGTCATTCAGGAATCTGACAGACAAAATCAATATCAGGATCCCAGGGTCCATGAGACTACAGTGATCTGAGGCAGAAGCTATTCCTATTAGGAAGGTGAGCAATTCCAAAGAACAGACAACTCAGAATCCATAGAAGTGAACAACTGTGGAATAAAAAAATTAGCTAGAAAACACACAAGAAAGGACAGCAGTTGTAGATTCCCTTCAATTCAAACTGGCTATCTTCATTTTATAGAAATGAACTTCTATACCAAGAACTTCCCAAAGTAACAGTGAGGCAGGGAGATGAACTACATGCAATCTCTGAATTGGCAATATACCTCATTACTGTGCCTTTAGCAGAAAAATCACCAAGGTGCAAGGTTTATGACCTGGTGAACCAAACATTTGGGTTCTAGCCAAAAGAGAATTAATAGTACAGGACACTAATAACTTAAAAACAACACCCTATCAAACAAATATGTGGTAAATGAAGGATGTGGGGAAATGTAGTACAGACATTCCAATATGCGTCAAGAGCAAGATATAAGAGAAGCAATGATGCAAACGTTTTATCAAAATGGCATTAGTGAGGTCATTAGTGATGTCTGAATGTTGGCAACTCACGGCAACTTGGTTATGTATGCAGAATCACACAGAAGAGCTCTGGCAAAATTACAAATAGGAAGCACTTGTGCAAACATTAAGTGACAATGTCGCTTTGGAAAAGGCGTGAGTGTAGTCGAAAAAGAAGTGTATCAGTCCAGTCTAAAGAAGCGATTAGTTAGCTAAATTCTGACCACTCTACAGGCACTCCTTTGAATACCTTCATGGTTCAATCAACAACAGATTCTATCTGGCAGACACTGATAGAACAATCCTCCAATATATACCACTTAAACGCAAGTCAGAACCAGTACACGCTCCTAGCAAAATTGAACTTTTTATCTTTCAAAAGGGTTTGGTCTCCTGTCTCAGAATTGCATTCACCACCAATCCTTGGAAAGTAATGCCTCTTACCCTTCTCATTCTTATTAAAAGCTGAATGTTATGTATATTTCCTCTTTGCAACAGGAGGAGTAGAGGGAGTTTGAAATAAAACAGTTTAATAAAAAATAATGTGGCTTTAAAAACAAGAAACAGAATTAATGGCAAAAATCACTCAATCTTTCATTAGAATTTATTCAACCAATATTTGTAATAACCTACAATAAGCCAGACATTATAATAAAGGCTAACTAAGATCATGAAAGTTTCTGTTGACCAACTGCAAAAGTAACGACTAATATGAATTTGTGAACCAAAGCTTGGAAAGGTGACAGTATGAAGGTATTTGAGCTGAAACACAAGTTCACAAAATTTCTGGCAGTGTGGTCTTTTGATTGACTGCAGAGATGAAAAAATGGAAAATCATGACAAATTAACTATGTCTATAAATTGAAATTAGTGCATGTAGAATTGTTCCTTCCAAATTTTGTAATCATTTTCAAACTTGTACATCCAGTGGCATTAAGCCTCAGGAACGCATGTCAAAAATTGATATCAAACTCATGTCTTTCAAAAGGGTCTCTTCCTTGAATCATTCTTTTGTAGCTGTCACTCTGGTGCCCATTTACACTAGTTTGTATGGCGTGATAGCTATATAGCAGAGAGTTAAGCCCGCTGATTTAGACTACCGTAGTCCTCAAATCCTAACTATAAAATGTACAATTTGGGTGATTTTGGATTTTCTCAATGATTAAACCCTTAAAAGCCCTTGTCACAGTTCCTAGCACAGGAAAAGGGGATAGTTAATGTTATGTATTACTAGTTATACTTTCCTTCTTGTTTTACCTTTTTTTACTTGTTTCCTATACACCTTTAGTTTCAAGAAATGTCTGCTTAATAACTGCCTTCATAAATAAACTCCAATGCATGAAAATGCAATGAGCAAACCTGAGTATCTTAACTTATAAATGACCACATGTCAGAAACCCAGAGTCTTATCCTTACATGTCTAATGTTCTGAGCATTTTTCTTATATTATGTTGGACTCGTAAGGTTAGAGTTGAGGGTTATATTGACTTTAGGAGTGTATGCCTAAACACATGAACTTAAGACGTAACATTCTCAAACTGACAGGAAAACCCAGACACTCATATGTCTCTAACCTTTAAATATTCATAATTTCACTCCTCATAAGATGTAAGAAAAAGGGTGGTGGGGGAGTAACATCTGGATAACCATTTAGGGTTAGAAGACATAAAAAGAGTAGACTATAAAGTATAAGCTTTATGATAAGTTTCTGGTACTTTAACCAGACCCCTTTCCTGGAGGGATGAAATAGGGGACCCAGCCATATGGAGAGAGGTACACATCTGGAGAGTTCTTGCAGGGCTCACCTTCCGCTCTGAATTGAAGCTAAGGGCTCTGAACTGAAAATCAGTGCATCTGTGGTCCATACCAAATCCTGAGCTATTTGAATGAAGCCAACGTGAGGTGCTTCTAAAGTTAGGAGGCTGTATGGATGACTTCTTGGGGGTCTTGGCAGCAATGCCGGGTGAGTCCATGGCTGTGTAGCAAATAGACCTTGAAGTATGAACATCAGCCACCACAGAAACAACCACATCTGCAATGATGTCCTAATTGGGCAGGTCATGGTGGGTGAGTAGTCATGCCCCAGACACATAACTTCTTTAGTAAAAAGTTTAACTTTGCCTTAAGTAAGCTCTGTTCCTTTTTTCTATACATCTAGGTTAACAAACTTTTGAAATAAATGATACTGTCCTATAATTCAATCCCTGCCTTGCTTTCCCCAATCTCCATGTAATCTTCCTTATATTCCCTCCTTAATTTCAAATACATAAAAAGAAGCTCCAAAATTGTCATTCTGTGGAGCACTGAGATCTTGCTCCCTGGCATATGTCATCAGTTTTGTTCAAATAAACTTACAAAAATTCTCTACAACTCTGGACGTTTCCTACATCAACAGGGTTTTGCAATGCCCCTCTTTGGTTAAATTAAATTTGATTAAAGATGTACTCAGGCCTCGTTAAATTAGTATTACTGTAGGAAAAGTTTGTTCCTGCCATAGTACCCTTTTGCCTGATCTGGAGACTTAGATATAGCTGAGATGCATTTCTAGAAACTTAGCTGCTTTGTGCAAAAATTTTCTGAAGCAAAGCAAAAGCAGACAAAGCATGACAAATGTATCAATCTCCACCAATAAGTCAAGTGGCCAAAAACTCCCTTGCCTTTCCCGCTGTCAGAGAATAGCAGAGGAGTAAGAAATTATACAGCATTATTGTGCCAGTTTTGCTCTGAAAAGACTGAGGCCCATTTTCTGCTTTTAATTGAAAACAGCTGTTTCTACCTTCAGATTGGACAAATTGTTTAATCTCTGTGGGCCATGGTTTCCTTACCTAAAAATTTGTATATTCAACTAGATCAAGCTTGTCCAACCACAGTCCATGGACTGCATGCAGCCCAGAATGGCTTTGAATGAAGCCCAACACAAATTTGTAGACTTTCTTAAAACATTATGAGATTTTTGCAATTTTTTTTTTTTTTTTAGCTCATCAGCTATCGTTGGTATTAGTATATTTTATGTGTGGTCCAAGACAATTCTTTTTCCAATGTGGCCCAGGGAAGCCAATATGTTGGACACCCCTGAACTAAATGATTGCAGCACCAAAATTCTAAGACTCCAAGATATTGTGAAATTTCAAAAAACAAAGGAAGAAGGACATTGTTCTCATTCTATTGTCCACCCAGCTGGATTTATCGGATTAAGATTCTGAGCTATAAATAAAAGAAGAAAAGAACTGATACAACATAGAAATTGCATTTGCAAGAAGTGCATTTTTCATCTATAAGGCTCTTAACTCTTTCACATGCTAACAAATAATTGAACAGACTATCTATAGAAATGGTTTTGTCCATTCAAACATTTTTCTCAAGAACAGTAAAAATAACTTTCTTGCTTTGTTATAAACTATTTGAATAAAAATGGGGAAATGCAATCCTCAACAGTTTCTAAGATCTAGTTATGAGAAAAGTCGCCACAAGCCCAAACTTGTCTTTAATATAAGCACAAAGGCAAGAGTGCCATCTGCTGGTCTAATGATTTCAGAGTCTTTCTAACTTCAATATTGTTACACCACAAACACTTCCTAAAACTTGAGTCTACATCCTGCCTCACTAAAACTCTGAGCTCTTCAATAGCTCCATATACAGAGACTAAATAGAAAATTTATTTGTCCTAATGTCCAAAATACATAAAACATATGAATATAGCAAAGTATTACTCTCTGAACTCAATAAGTACTTATTTAAATTATATCATTCAATTTTACCCTCCCAAAAAGCTATAAACCTATCAAGTTCAAAAGCAAGTACACAGTGTCTTTTTTTAAGCTATAATATAATATTTAGAGTATTTATACAGTAAGAAGAGTGTTGTCAAAAGTTTCCTCAGTTTGACAGCATTAACTAATGGGTAGCTCTATGAACAGAGTCCAACTAAGGAAGAAAGAAAACAAAGTTAAAATGAAAAGTCATATATTAAGTAGATCCATCACTTCACACCTCCACACAGACATCAGTGGGCAGATGAAGGACAGACTTACTGATTCTTTTATGAGGTGTGCGATGTTAACATCTGGGCCACAAAGTACACTCTTAATTCTTGCCCTTCCTCCAAAAATCTCTTTCAGAAAGGATTATTTTAAGAGAACTCCTTATAGCAATGGAGCTGCTCAAAGAATGTCTTACATAAAAACAAAAAAAATCCAAATTAATTACTTAGTCCAGTAAGCCTAAAATGATCCCCAAAAACATTTTTTTCATTGCCTGAAACATCAGATAACTGTTTAGCACAATCCTGAAATCATCTAAGAAGTTATATGAGGCAATTGGAATACTTTTTATTCAGAAAAGTACATGAAACTTCTTATAGAGAAAACATTTAACTAGAAAAAAAATCATTCTAAATAGATGAGATTTTATTATTACTAAGAAGCCAAGAAATGGACTAGTACAGCTCCTAAGGGTCCTTGGTATTCCAATTAACTTTCTGCCTTACCTGTATCATAGTCTCATAACAATTCACTGATTACTGGCATTAAAGGTCGTTTGTTTTCTCATGATGCAATGCTATGAGGTTGTTTGAAAACACCAATTATTAAAATACTAAATCAAGCAACTAGGAAACTTTCAATGCATATAAACATAGGTATAGACAAAATTCATATGAAATAGACCAATATTCTTATTGCTCCTTTGTTAAAAGATGCTATCACTTGTGTTGTTTCCTCTGTATATAAATGTGAATGAGTATGAGTAAGCCATACTACAGATTACTCACAATCTGTATTTTGAATTAAAAGTACTTCATGAACAAGTGTCATTTCAGTTAGTATTGGTGACATATCTTGGTACCTTCTTATCACTTACACTAGGATGTAAGAATGCAGATGCCTGAAGCTCACATACTGTTTTTGGTTCTCTGAGAATGTCTTTAGGTCAGTTTACATGCCTCCACCAACCTTGCCAAAGTATAATGACAGAGCTCTGAAACCACATCCACAAGAATGCAGGAAACCAATCATACATTTAAGCAAAGTTAATGACAATAGACAACTTGGAGGAAATTAGTTCATGTAAAACATGCCACTCTTCATACTTACTCAACATTGAAAACCACCACAGATCAACTATAGTGATAAAACTCAGGCCAAGAGTAATTTATATTTGTCTTACATTCCACCATTAAATATTTCCCCATATATTATTTCATCTGTTTTTCAAGATACTCTCTGCAATAGGCAGACTATTTCACAAACCACTTGAGATCATTCACTCAATCTTTCATAGATGGAAAATAGCTACCGGGTTTCTTCACTTGACTTATGTTTACCATAAGACTAAAAATCCAGTAGAGCTTGTCAATAATATACTAGTGAACATTAAACCATGAGCTCTAGTTTGACATAAGCAAATAATACACTATACTAGTGTCTGCTAAATCTACCACCTATTCTGTTGATGGAAATCATCTATTAGCCAAATAGCTGGCCCTACCACACACAGCAAGAAATGACAATGAACATAAGGTGCCCAAAATAGACATTTCCCTCTAACCCAAGCAATGCTCTTAGGAGGTACACAATCAAATTTAATTTTTGAATGTACCAAACTATCAGTTCCAAAATATATTTGAGATTATCTAAATTTAAAAAACAGAGGGCCTAAAAGGTTACATTTTATCAAGTTCCCAAATTGGTAGCAAAGTCAAGACTGGAACTCAGTTCTAAACTTGAGTTCAGAAATTAGGGTCACAGATTTAGACAATGTGGGAAAAAAAAAATCCAAGATAATTCATCAAAATGGTAAAAATAAAAATATACAGAGCCAATAAAGTAATAGTCAAAGAATTTTAAAGTTAAACAAGATACTATCATATACCATTCTTGCACTGTTGAGAATTTAATTACTTAGAGTGTGAGAAAACACACTACTCCCATAAGATGCTAGTGGAAAAATAAAGTGATCCAACATTTAGCTATAAAGATATAAATGACAGATATAGCCTTAAAAATATACAAATATCCATACTCTCTCATCCAATAATCCCATTTCTAGAATGAACACAGATTTATAAAGTTGTCTATCTCAAAGTTAATTGCAACAGGAAAACAATGAAAATAATAGTATCACCTATACTAAATTAGTAAAATTAAAATGAATTTCTGTCTCTCATTACAATGGAATACTATGTGACCAAGAAAAATTATGTTTTAGAAGACTCATTTATGAGTTGGGAAAATGCTTTAGATGTATTTTGATGAACTGGTATATGCCTTTGACATATTTTGATATAAAAAGGTTTGTAAATAATATGTCTGATCCTAATGAAGGAGTTATTTGTGAATAAGCATATTTAAAAAATATATAGTCACTAACACACATATAAAAGATACTAAAAATAATATGTAATATAATAATAGTAGTTATCCTTGGACTAGAATCTATTGATTTTTTTTTTTTTTTAAACTGAACTGGGGGCCTCACTGCATTCGGGAAGCACATCCCACTTCAGCATGTGGGTCCACCTGGGCCAGAGCCGGGATTCAATCCTCGGTCCTCGGGGCTTCAAAGTGAGCGCTTAACCCGCTGAGC
Organism: Craseonycteris thonglongyai; assembly: GCA_004027555.1. Taxonomy (NCBI): domain Eukaryota; kingdom Metazoa; phylum Chordata; class Mammalia; order Chiroptera; family Craseonycteridae; genus Craseonycteris; species Craseonycteris thonglongyai. The sequence goes on along the minus strand of PVKE010007066.1, from coordinate 40,289 downwards.
CATCCTGGCTTTTCCTATTGATTTTTTTTATCTTATATTTTTCTACCTTTTCCAAATATTCTGCAGTAAATACACATTTGGCTTTTTACCACAAAAAATAATTTTATTCAAGCAAAACACAACGTGAATTGAGACCCTTAGAAATAAATTAGGAATTATCCTTTGGAGGATCAGTGCCTACAGTGCTTTCAGGCAACTCAGATTAACAGGAATTTAGCACATGGCTCTTAATATTCTGGAAGTTAAGGCAAGAGTGGAGCATTTTCTATCAACAGAAAACACAAATTACTTACAGGTTTTTCTTAAAATTATAGACAATAAGGAAAATCAATTGAATCCTTACATAAAAAACCTCATGAAGCATATTGGGCAGTAACTGCAATTGTGCCCTTAAAAGTCAGCATCTTTTAGGAATTGCCCTTGTAATAAATCATATTCCAGTACATGAAATTAAATATAAATACAAATCTGTTTGAGATTTGTGTGATCTCTGGCAAGAGATGGATTCTTATGACATGTATTTAGTTAAGTGTTTTTAATAAAACCATAATAATCTGTCCTATAGTACTCTATTCTAGAGAAATCATTTCATTGATTGTAACAGTCTTTCTTAGCAGAATGCTTCCTTTTATTCAAAAGAAAAATCTTTAATATCCCAATATATTAAATTAAAATGAACACTTCAATCATTTCTGAAAGAGATAATATGAACTCCACACGTGTGTGATACATGTAATTGGAACATGTAATATCAGCTGAATCGTGTCTAAACCCTTTTACTTCAAATTTGAAGATGTCCTATATAAAGTATTCAACTTCATCCTTAGAAATAGCATAAATAAAATTGTCAAGGAAAAAAAAAAGATTAATGGAGGTGATCATGTCAACTTTACCACAGTCTTATACAAATAACCATTTCAACAGTCATCGCTCAAAAGCAAAACAAAACCAAGGAATGGTCTTTCTTTTGTCCAGTCTAGATATGCCAAATTCCCGTTACCTAAACCCTTTCATACAATGCCCAACCCCTCACTTTATCTTGCTCCTATCTATATCCAATTCACTGTCCCATCTACATTCTCTCACCACCTATGACTCCAAAAGATACGTTTGGGAAGAACACTGGTCATACTTACGTCTGTCTCCAAAAAGTTGTGAGTATACCCCAGACATTCCTGCTTGCACTTCAATATCATTATTTTATTCAAGCAAAGATTTTAATTTCGTACCATGTACTGGTACTAGACCTTATATAAAATAGACTAGAGACAGATATGTAAAAAAGTATATGGAATAATTGCTATGGTAGCAGTATGTACATGGATCATGAAGAGCAAAGGAGAAAACTGTCCAGTTCAAACAGTGGTTGCAAATTCACCTTTATAAAATATATGTTCAGACCCATCCTTTAATGACCTTCAAAGTGGTCTTTCACGCTAATATATTGTAATATAAGAATCAATGACTATTCCAACCATTTTCCTAGTCTTGACTATATTCTCTTTCCCCCTCAACTTTCTTAATATAGCCTAAAATATGAACTACACATTTATACTATAGTATTTTATTACTGTGTTTCACCAATACAAAATAGTATGAAATTGTTGGTACACAAAGCTGGTAACACCCCTCTCCAATGCCTTCTATCATTTTGGGGGGTCTGATGAATATTTGTTAAGTATGTGGCAACCCAGCATCTCTAAACACTTTTTTTGTCTGAACATTTTTGTACATTCTGAGTCCATTTCTTCAACAGAAGCCTGAACTATGATCTTGCTTGCAGGGAGGTAAAAGCATGGATGCACCCATGCAGAACTTCAGCTTGGGGAACTGTTGATGACAAGAAAGCAGATGCAGACATAATCCATCTTTTATTGAGCATGGCAGCAGAGGTATCTAGCTTTTCAGGATCAGAAATTCCAAAACTTCTGGAGTCCAGTCCAGCATCACCTGCGAAGTTGCAATGTCTGGGACAAAATTCAATGGTACTAAGTGATGGCATCATTGGTTTCTGGTTGTTTAGTGGCTGAGCCAGACACCCAAAGTCTACTGGAGATTCTTTGATGAGCCAAATATATTTTAATAAGTTTCTTTCCTTCATAGTTAAGCTCTGGTAGCTTTTATTGTTTGGAACATTGACACACTTCCAATGGCTGCTAACCTTGGACAGAGCCTTCCCATTACGGATATCTGATTCTAAATCTCCCTAATGATCACAGAGCAATACCCTTAGAATGTTCCACTTCCTACCCCTCAGGAATACAGATAATGCATGAGTAGTTACTAGCTCTCTCAGCACTTTCTATATACTACTTCTCCAACAGTGAAATGCTGAGTTGGCATTTGGATGCAAACTATACAATATTTCTTTGTTTCTGGGTATGTATACCTTTATTCCCTTCCTCCAAATCTTAGCACACAATACTGTGTCTTCACCTGAAGGAGTGTCGGTTTCTATTTATCTTCTCCCTCTAAGCCAGTTCCCTCTGCATTATAAAACATTTTTCCAGTTCCATGGTGACTATCTTGATAGCTATGCTCTAAAATATTTTCAGCAAGTTTTTGAAAGTCTTAGTGAAATATTTAAACTTTCCCTTCTTACCTTCTGGTAATTTCATAGAGAAAAAAAGTTCTTATAGGGAAATCATATTACATTTCCCTAATAGACTTATCCTGTTAAAGTGCTTGTTCAGTAGATCTATACATTATTATAGATTCTACTCACCTATCTGATATCTAATTAGTTCCTTGTGGAACTTCAGCTTTAGTGGTTTATTTTTGTACAGCATTCTTTTAAATGAAATAGCAGTTTAGTGTTTTCATCTACAAATAGAGAAGTTTCCATAGGTTGTCACTTTTTAACAAATATAGGTGTACATATACAAGAGCAAACATAAACTAATTTGTATTTTTTATCATAATTCAAGACATAGTCATAATTCATCATACAATATGTGAAAGGCAACGTTACTGAGTAAAATGTAGTATAAATAAAATGGAGTAGTTATACTAATTAAGAAAAATTATTCTCTGGCCCTTGACCAGCCTCTACTCATGTAGGAAATATTTTATCAGCTCAAGTCTGTGATATCTCATACCACATCAAGGGTATGTGTGAAATTATAGGAACCCAGTCTAATATTTGTGTTAGATTATATAATACATACACTCATTAGTGGATATTTGGTCAAAAACTCCAATAGATCAACAAACCTAATGACTTTTGCTTCCCTGTTTGAGGCTTCTATAAGTTCAAATTCAGTAAGTGCACCTAGAAAACAAGTGCATGTGACACAGGAGCTAAGTAGGATACTAATGAAAGGATACACTCCTTCAATGGCCATAGACACTCTCTTTAGTGAGAGCTAAATTTTAAAGATTTATTTTATTGTTTTTGACAGTGAGGGAGAGAGACAGAGAGAGAAGGGGGAGGGCCCCAGAGTAGTCTCCATAGTTGTACATTGTTAGTTTTGCAACATAGTTTCATTCCGCACAGGTGGGCATGAAGCTGAGCAAGGCAGAAACCAGGCCGGGGGCCTCCTGCACAGGAAGCATGCTCCCTCGAGCTGGGGGCCAAACCATGGGCCTCCTACATGGAAGTTCGCCCTGTAGGAACCGACTCAGCGCATGCGCATGCGCGCGCACACACACACACACACACACACACACGGGAAGCACACCCCAATTCAGCGTATGGGTGTGCACTGGCTGGGGCAGGGATTCGATCCTCAGACCATGGGGCTACAAAACAAACTCTCAACCCACTGAGCCCTCCCGGCATCCCAGCATCTCTGCCAAATTGCTTTAATCAATTAAATCTCAATAATTAGCCATTTACTTCAACATAAAATATAATTTACCTACAGTATATAAAATTGAAAATTTGTAAATTGTGTTTGCAATGCTCATCAAGTTGTCCTGTGCCACAATCAGTAACATACACCTGACCCTCAATAACCATATGTTCCACATATACATGTTGTTAGGCCATAAGGAAAAAATAAAATAAAAAAGAAAACCATAAATTAAAAAGAGAGGTCAATTATTTTCTTGTTTTGCTTCACTGTCTGTCTATCTTTGCTACTCCCATTTTCCAAGGCCACCAGTGCATGACAAACAAGAAGGCCCTTGCATGATGGAAGGTTGTAGGCAGAACATAAGAGGTCAGCAGACCATGAAAGCAAGATACGGGAAGCACGAGGACAAGCAGTGAAACTCTACCCCTGTTATACTGCTGGCTTCAGGCCATCTTTGTCTACCTCAGACCACCCTTGTTTATACTACTTAAAAAATATTCAGGGGAAGCTGGGATGGCTCAGTGGGTTAAGCGCTCACTTTGCAGCGCCAGGACCGAGGATCGAATCCCGGCCCCCGCCCTGTGCAGACCCATATGCTGAACTGGGGAGCTCCCCCAGTTCAATTCTCTCTCTGTCTCTGAATCTGTATCTCTCTCTATATCTCTCTCTCTCTCTCTCTCTCTCTCTCTCTCTCTCTCTCTGTCAATAAATAAATAAATATATAAATAAAACTTAAAAAAAAAACACAATAAAAATAAATCTTTAAAAAAAAAAAATTCAACTCTCATTCTACTCAGAGAGGTTTTGGTACACTAACCTGACTTCCCACTGCTCAAACACGCCATTAAATTTCTCAACTAATTTTAGTCTCCTGTGAATTCTTCACTGGCCAAAACCTAACACATGTATTATCTGAAGATGGTTTTCTGATCACTAGAGTCCAGAGAGTAGTTGCAACTGTAAAGAAAGCACTCCAAGTAATATAGTAAACTTCTTATAGTAAAGAAAACAGATCACTTCCAGGAGTGGGGTTCCATTCAATTCAATAGATGGGTATTGAGCGCTACTTTATAGTATATATAACAGAGATACAGTAAGAATAAATATAGACCTTGTTCTTAAAGAGCTCAGTCTAGTTTACTGAGTAGTCAAGACAATCAAATATTGTGATACACTGATAAATCTTGTAATCAAAAAGGCAAAACACATAATGAGAACCCAACAAAGACATTTAAATGGAAGATAAAGAGAGAGTATATGAATCACATCTTGGGATTAGATAGGAAAATGCTTCCAAAATAAAGGGCACTTGAATCAAATTTTAAAGAGAAATTTCAGCTAGGGTGAAGGGAATTCCAAGTCCAGAGAACATAAACAGCAATTGTCCTTTCAAAATTACACCAAAACAGCAAACTACAAGGAACCCTCATACACAGCTGGTGGAAAAGTAAATTGGTACAACCACTATGGAAGACAGTATGGCGGTTCCTCAAAATTTTAAGCATAGAATTACCATACAACCCAGCAATCCCTCTTCTGGATATCTTCCCCAAAACTTGAAAACCTTAGTCCACAAAAATATATGTACCCCAGTGTTTATCACAGCATTGTTCACAGTGCCCAAGTCATGGAAACAACAAGTATCCTTTGATAGATGGTTGAATAAAAAGTTGGGGTTTGACTACACAATGGAAAATTACTCAATGATAAGAAAAGATGAAATACAGTTATTTGCAACAATATGGATTGACCTTGAGATCATCATCTTAAGCAAAATAAGTCAGACTGAAAATACCAAGAACCACATGACTTCACTGTATGTGAAATATAAAACTGAAAGTAACAGAGAAACAAAAACTCATGGACACACTCAATAAATTTAGTGGTTACCTGAGGGTAAGAGAGGAGGGGTGGGGAGGTGGGAGGGAGCATCAAATATATGCTGATGGAAAGAGAACCGAGTCTGGATGGTAAGCACATAACATAATACATAGACAACGTAATGTAGAATTGTACACCTGGAACCTATGTCATTTTTACCAACCAATGTCACCTCAATAAAGTTAACAAATTAAAAAAAAAAACAACCCAGCAAACTACAGGTGTGTTGGTGAGGTTCAACAACAGTGTACATATGGAGGTGTGGTGAGTAATAGAGCTGGAAAGACCTACCAAATCCTGGTTTCTAAAAACCACTTGCTCTAATTAATAGATGCTGTGAATTATGCACTGTTATTCTCTGATGCTCACATATCACTTCAGTTCATGATAAATAATTATATGCCAAAGAGCATAATTAGAAAACCATTGTACTTGGGAAAGCCGAGATGGTTCAGTGGGTTAAGTGCTCACTTTGCAGCACCAGGGACTGAGGATCGAATCCCGATCCCGGCCCATACGGACCCATGTGCTAAACTGGGGAGTTCCCCCAGTTCAGATCTCTCTCTGTCTCTGTCTCTGTCTCTCTCTGTCTCTCTCTCTCTCTGTGTCTCTGTCTCTGTCTCTCTCTCTCTCTCTCTCTCTTTCTCTGTCTAAAACAATTTTTTTTAATTAAAAAAATTAAAAAACAAAAACAAAAACCTGCAGTTAGAAAACCATTGTACAGGTTCTCATTAAACATGGTAGACTGAACAAATAAACAGAAGATTGAATAAACAAAACCCCATAATATAAATAGACAAAAAGAGAACAGTTAACAAACACAGAGTGATTCAGTGGACAACAGAAGAGAATGGACATCAATGTTAATGAGAGATATTAACACAATTTTAGAGTAGAGAAATCAGATGGATGGATAGTAACCAATAGAATAGATCTGAGTAAGGTGAGTAAATTTTATAGAAGAACAAATATGATCCATGACTACTGGTTGCGCTTCAGAATCCCAGAAAAGAACAGGAATTAGAGGTAAAAAGTGTTTATATAAGTGGGTATGAGGGTTGAGCCAAATACCATGTCTGCACCTTGGAAAAAGACAGGAAGTCTACCATAAAGCCCATAAACCAAAAGCCTCTGAAAAGGCATAGTGGAGGGAAGATGTGAAGTACCATGTTACAAACAAAGGGACGGCATCAAAGTACACACTAAAGGGTGATAGCCCTAGGATTCTAGAGAGTTGGCAGCTAAACATATACTGCCAAACAGGAAATGAAAACTTGTTTCTGGAGAAATTACCTGAACCAAGAAGATGCTGATCTTTAAACTGATTCTTAAAACACTGGTTCAACTTTGAGTAGCATGAGGACATCCCAGACAGAAGGTATAGCTTGTGCAGATACATAACCAAGAAGGAATGTGGCAAGGCTGAGGAGTGGCAAGAGCATCATGTATTTGACAAATGAGTATATGGATTGGAGAAGGGTGAGAAATGTCAGGGTCACCCATTAATGTTTATATACTAAGGAAACTGCATTGCATGTTATATACAAGAAAGGAATTTCCAAAGGACGATGACATGATCAGATTTAGAAAGATAAATCTGTTTGTATTACAAACGATAATCAAGATATAATAATGTAAAACCAGCTAGGAGACTATGACTTTATCTTTACAAGGTATTGGGATAAAGAGGAGTCAGGATTCCAGAGACATTCATAAGGTAGAATTGATGGAATATTTTTATCAACTGGGTGTAAGGAAGGTAAGGCAAAGTGATAAGGATGAATCTTGTTTCTAGCTTAAGAACTGGGAATAATGGTGGCACTATTAACTAAAATAGAGAGCATTACAGAAATATTCACTTTGACGAGGGGTAACACACAAGGACAGATGTCTTACAGAAAACTGGAATATTTATCTCAATTCAGGAATGAAAAGTCACCTAGAAGTACAGATTTGAGAATCGGCACCACGTAATGAAGCCATGGTAGGAACTGAGAGTATATAGAGGAGGCAAATGCATGCCACCACTCTTAGATCTATGCTCAGGAAAGGCATCACAAAGCTATTGTTCTTTCTTGCTAAGCCCAAGTGTGATTTCAGAAAACTTCTCCATATTGCTCACCCCGCATCCACTACCCATCAACCAGAGTTGGCACTTGAATTAAAAAAACCATTTGTCCTTCCTGATGTAGAGCAAGAGAAGACAACCAAGGACTAGACTCTGAAGAACAGGTTCTTATACATGTTATAAACCACCAGCTTCATATATATGTGCCAGTGTGAGTATAGAGGGGACTCTGGCATGAGAGTATTGTACATTCATTTTAAATTAAACCATATAGTATGTCCACATCTATAGTCTTAACTAATCTTCTTTCATATTCTGATTTGTACAGAAACTTCATAATCACTTTGTCATCTAAAATCTTGCCCCTCTATAATTCAGTTTCCACAATGAACTCAGAGTGATACATATATTCCCAAATCAAGAATATATTATCACCCCCACTCTCACTACTGTTATTAAAACCAATTTTGGGGAAGCTGGATGGCTCAGTGGGTTAAGTGCTCACTTTGTAGCCCTGGGCACCGAGGATCGAATCCCAGCCCCGGCCCATGTGGACCCATATGCTGAAATGGGGAGTGCCCCCAGTTCAGTTCTCACCGGGGTGAGACCCCAGTCCAGTTCCTGCCCTTTGCAGCCCACACCTGCCTGTGGAATGAAACTATGTGGAAAAATCAATGATGTGCAACTATGGAGACTGTTCTGGGCCCTCCCCCTTCTCTCTGTCTCTGTATCTCTCTCTCTCTCTCTCTCTCTCTCTCTGTCAAAACAATAAAAATAAATCTTTAAAAAGTAAAAAACAACTTTGTAGTATCTTATTTCTCTTAACATAGAGACCAAGATTTTTCACACATCTACAAATGTCATAGGTTTAACCCCTCATTCTCCAGGCTATTTTGTACCACATGCCCCCATTCTAATCCTTCCATTTTGCCCCATTTTCTGTACTGCTCCCCTTCACCACAGAATTTTAAAGATACTGTTGGCCATCGTTGAGTACTCTTGCCATTCATTTTTACCTAACTCTATTTATCTTTCAGGTCTCAGTTTTAATGCCACCTCCATGGGAAGCTTTTCATGAATGCCCAGATATCCACATAGCACCATGTTACTGTGTAGCACTTACTACTGTTGTAATTCATATGTGTCCATGTGCCCTGCTAAATGCCTGTCTCCCCTCTCTGGCACTAAGAAATATGAGTTCAGGGGAAAAAAAGTTCCTTTTTGTTTTCCCAATACCTAGCATCATACCTGGCACATATTAGGCACTCAATAAATATTTACTTAATTTGGCTTGCTTTGGTGATCTGAATTTTGATAGTATATTTTCACCACTAGAAAAATATGCCTAATAAGAGATTTACTAAGAGTTTTCTTTCATTTTTAAATGAATTTTTAAAAGTTTTATTTCTTTATTGTATGAGAGAGAGAGAGAGAGAAAAGGGGGAGGGCCCAGAGCAGTCTCCATAGTTGTACATAATTAGGTGTGACAAGGTTTCATTCCACATAGTTAGATGCAGGGCCACATGAAGTGGGAACCCAACCAGGAGCCTCCCACATGGGAGGCAAGAACCTTCCCTACCAAGTCATTCCAGTGGTTACAGGTTGCACCATATGTAGTTCAACATATGGGTTTGCAGGGCCAGGGCCGAGATTCAATCTCTGGACCTCACAATTACAAGGCAAGTGCTCAACTGCTGAACTATCCTGGCATCCCTTAAAATGAATTAGTATGGTTAAACAGACAAGAAATAACACTTGGGAAAGAGTATGACATCTATTTCAATCATCATTTTCATTTCATCAGAATTATTCCATCATTTCCCAGGAAACTTGCAAAATATTGAATAGTCACATCAGTAGCTGAAATTGCATGCAGCTGGAATGCATATTGGCTCCAAACATAAGAAAATGAGAAATCTTTTCTCTTCTTTTATTGAATTTGCAGGCTGCTTTTCAAAAACATTACAATCCTATTGTCCCCAGCAGTCTCAAGAGTCATTAGGAAGCCTGTTCTCGTTTCATTTAGCTAGCTGTGTGGCATGCCTCCCACTTTCCACCTCTAAGTACCCCTTCTCTATAGTAGGTTTTAACTGAAGACCACAAAGCTTGTCTGGCAGCTCAGATGATGCAACAACCTCCATAAAACATTTGCTCCATTTCTTCCTTTACTTGGTCTTTAAATGACAGAGGAGCACTGTGGAAAAGTAGGTAAATTCACAGCAATACATGATTGGGAGCATGCTCTTACATAATGAATAGTATACAGTACTGGCCTTCTAATGCATTGCTGACCCACCCTTACAGAAAACCATAACGGTGTCCCATTATAGGAAAGCACTACATAAAGTGTACAGCCGTTTAGCAGCCAAATCCAAAGCAAAACACACATTTCACTCATATGCTATTGTTTCAGTAATTACAAATGACAACTCTTGCATATGAATAATACTTTAAGCAACACTGTGGAACACACACACACACACACACACACATACACACACACACACACACACATACAGACCATGCACCACCAAAAGCACCTTAGCACTTTGTTTTTGCATTCATGTGTACTTTTACCTCCCACTGCCATGATTCACCCTGTTTTCTTAGACCATCCTCATTTCCCTTGAAGAAGAAAGAAATAGCCTCGATCAGGACAATCTACCCCGAGTTCTATTTTCTCAGCATACATTTCAGACCTGGGCCCCTCTAGACAAAACAGTAACTATTGTTTATCTGATAAACTCATTTGCACTGAGATATTAAAGACAAGTTGCTAAATGATTTGTTTCCACTATCATATACATTTGAAACTTAATGAGGAGAGCCTGACATTACAGTGTCTCCATCTAATTAAGCACCAGTGGGAAGCTGGAGGAGAAAAAAGTGACTGAAGAAATTAGCTTAGGAGTTGGCTATCCATCTGTTCTACCCACTCATACGCGTTCACCTTTTCAAACATCCACTAAGAGGAAAACAAGGGATGGAAAATAAGAATAAATACCAGCTGCCAGATTCCCATTCAACCCAGTCATTTAATGGATATAGTCCCTGGATATGGTCCCTGCTTCCAAGAATTTTATACTCTGGGTGTACAGCGACCGGCCGGTCTTCAAGCCAACTGCTCTACATGGGCATGTTCAGCCTGTGGTCCAGGACTGCTTTGCAGGTGACCCAACACAAATTCTTAAAACATGACGCATTTTTTCTATTGTTAAATTTATTGGGGTGACATTGCTTGATAACAATTACACTGTTTCCAGGTGTACCATTCTATATTACATTGTCTATGCATTATGTGTTCACCACCCAGAATCAGCTCTCTTTCCATCACCATCTATTTGATGCTCCCGCCCTACTCAATACATGACATATTGTTGTGACCTTTTTTTTTTTTTAAGCTCTTTAATTATCGTCAGTGTTAGTGGATTTTTTCTTTGTGGCCCAAGACAATTTCCTATTCCATGAGGCCCAGGGAAGCCAAAAGGTTGGATACTGCTGCTATAACTTACATCCACTGGACTATAAGCTCCATGAGGGCAAGAATCTCTTTTTGGCTATAAATTCAGTGTCTTGCGCTGAGCTCAGTAAATATTTGGTGAATGAATAAACACTAGTAATGTATTCTTGCAAATAACAGAATCTTGCTTAGCCCATTTTCCCTTCTACAAAATAGGAATGACAACACAAGTATTTACTTCATAAGACTTTCATGTAGGTTGTTAGATGATGTAGGCAGAACTTCCTAACAAGTCTTTAAGAAAGAGTATGAGCCTCTTTTAGAAACTAAGTGGGGGAGCTGGGATGGCTCAGTGGGTTAAGCGCTCACTTGCAGCGCTGGGGACCGAGGATCGAATCCCGGCCCTGGCCCATGCGGACCCATGTACTGAACTGGGGAGTTCCCCCAGTTTAGTTCTCTCTCTCTCTCTCTCTCTCTCTCTCTCTCTCTCTCTCTCTCTCTCTCTCTGTCAAAAACAATAAAAAAAAAAAAGAAAAGAAAAAGAAACTAAGGTAGAGTGTACTAATTGTGATGCCAACAACAAAAGATGTAATAGAGAGACTATAGTCAACCTTTAAGCACTCATAACAGAGAAGAAGGATTCCTTTGGAACACACAGCTTGCAACACACAGATACTCTGGAACCTATATACCAGTACATAGACTAGGACAGGAGAACAAAATGAAATACCAGACTGAGAACAATCTACTTTGACAGAATTAGGAACTAGCTATACTCATTCCAAAGCTAACCAAGGAGGTGGTAAGAAAGTATAGCACTTGATCTTAAACTCCAGATATCCCACCATAATCACAATTTGGTATTAATCACAATTTTGGATTTAACATCACATGTGGTATTTGATAACAATGCTGCTGAGGATCCAGAACACTGTTTTATCCCCAGTTTATCCCCAGCTCTCACAATGCTAACAAGTCATTAATCATGCCCTAATTATCATGAAAGTGGTTCTAACCAATGAAAAAATTATTTAAGCCTAGCAACTGTGAAACATGAAAAATAGAAATAAAATTTAAAAATATATATTATCTGGGGTGTTGCCTAACCTTGAAATATGCCTCTATTTCTACCATATGCTATAAGTATTCTTCTGCAATAAAGATCCAAACAAGAATTTATTTTCAAGGCATTTAATAGTTATTAAATGTATTGTTGTATTAGGGACTGTGTCAGACACTAAACCATGTTAATTTGTTGAGTCATTATCTTACATAATCTAGTCCAGTGTGCAACATTCTACCATCAACTATACAAATATTTTTAATTGCTTCTTTAATAGGAGTGAAAAAATATATTGTACTGAGTCCCCCTTGAGAATGTGTAAAATATTGAGCCAGAGCCTGGTGGTGCAGTCGGTGCCCTCAGAAGAGAGTTTTCTCCCAAATGACAGAGGATATTTCATGGAAATAACTAACCTCATTAGCACCAGAGTTTAAACTTTTGATTAGTAGATGAGCCCATGAGATTTGTAACAATGAAACATGCCACTAGTTCTCATCTTGAAAGCTGAGAACAGAAGGAATATTTTTTTGGCATAGCACCTTCCTTTGTGACTTCTCAGTCTTTCTTCCAGTTTTTTAATTATAACCCATAGAGAGAATATGGTACACAAATCATTAAGCTATGTAGTTTATCATAAAATATAGTGGACATTCAGTTAACCAGCACCCATGGAGATTGGTAGATGCTGGGTAAATGTAAATAGACTCTCTGATAACGAGAACTCAAGCAATCGGCAAAATCTCAAGCAATCAGAAAAAAAAAAAATTCTAGTTGCTTGAGTTCCAGTTAATGGTGAGTCTACTGTAGATCCATTTCATCATTCAACCATATTAAGTACCTACTATGTCCACAAACTAGAATAATATAAAATGAAGAAGGTAAGATTGTTTAAGAGAGACAGACTGAAAGCAATTGCTCAACAGTATTCAAAGCATAACTATTGGAGGGAAAATAAGAACGCAAATGTAGAGAGACCCTGAGGATCAGAAAATTGTCATGATAGAAGTGTTGACAATTGAGCTGAATATTAAAGAACCAATTAAATGTTTTTCAGGCACACAAGTAATAAGGAATATTATTTGAATCAGAGAAAAGTATTTCAAAGATATAGATTGAGATAAGCAAACTAATTTTGGGAACAATGAGCAAACTGTCCTAGCTCCAATGGGTGGAGCTAGGACAGGCAGGACAGGTAACTGGAAAGGTGGATTAAAGCCAAATCATGAAGGTTCTTTATTAATTCATAAAGAAATATTTGTTGGTCTCTTAAGTGTGTTAGAAATCATCCTAGGGGAAGCTGGGATGGCTCAGCGGGTTAAGCGCTCGCTTTGCAGCCCCAGAGACTGAGGATCAAATCCTGGCCCTGGCCCAGGTGGACCCATATGCTGAACTAGGGTGTGGCCCCAGTTCAGTTCTTGCTGGGGCCTATGCAGGAGGCTCCCAGCCCAGTTCCTGCCCTGTGCAGCCCCGCACCCACCTGCGGAGTGAAACTATATGGAAAACTAATGCTGTCAACTATGGAGACTGCTCTGGGCCCTCCCCCTTCTCTCTGTCTCTCTCTGTTTGTTTCTCTCTGTGTCAAAAAAACAATAAAAATAAATCTTTAGAAATCATCCTAGGTAATATAGGCACAGCAGTAAACATGACGGACAAGATCCCTGCCCTAGATTCCAGTATATACCAGGCTAAGGAGTTTGGACCTCAGTCTAAAAGCCACAGAGTTAAGCAGGAAAAGTAGCAAAGCAGATTTAACTGTTTAACAATGTGAAGAATTGACTAGGACAAAAGAAACTACACATAGCAAGATGAGTCAGAAGCTAACTTTGATAGACAGATGAGTCCTGCTTCTGCTATGTCTTCCATGAAATATGGCCTTTTGTTTACATATCTTCACCAAGAATTTGTAGAAAATATGTATTCCAAAATATAATTATTACTTGACTGAGTTCTCACAAAAGAGTTTGTTCTCAAACCTAAGAAATTTCTACACCAAGAATGTATTTTTGTTGGACCCACATCATATCACACCACTAGCTACTCTCAGTAGTCTTAACTCTTTTCCTGAACTTTTAGTTGCCCCAAGAGAATTTCATTTTGTCCAAGAGATTTGAGACTAGGCCAGACAGACTAAAGCTACCTATAAGGGACCATGAAATCTCAATTTCCGGAGGACTTCCAAAAGAACAGATGAGCCAAGACTCCCAAAGCTAGAAAAAAAGAAACTAAACTGGCTATCTTTCCTAAGACAATTAGGAACTTCAGGATTTATGATCTTCCAAACTCTACTACCCATTTTATAAACACCCCAGAGTCTCAAGAATGACCCAGAGCCCTGAAATTCATGTGTGAGGGCCCAGAAATTTATTCTTTTTTTATATGAAATAACACATATTTTACATCTATTATTTTGTGTCCTTCCAGTAAAACAAAGGAATAAGGCAAATTATATGTAATCAGACCCATTTTAAAGATGAAGAAATTAAAACCAAAAGAGAGTAAGACCTTTTTGACACACCAGTATGTGCAGCAAGGAGTAAAGTCAGAATTTGAATCTAGAACTTCTGAGTCCTAGACCATATTCTTTGCTTTACCTCCATATTGTATCTTCAACCATAAATCACTGTCTCTCTCCTATTGTGCCTACCCAGCTGCATTACAATTCCTTGCTCTCTTAAGATTAATAAACTCTTTTATTTAGACTTCATGAAGCAATCACCCTTACTTTCTACAGCCCAGAAGAGCCATCTATGTTAACCACTAAATTAAATCTCTTTCTTTTAACAATTCCTTTCATCTTCCTGTCCAACTTCCTCAGCGTCACAGCAAAGTTGAGCCTTAGTCAACCCACAGTGACCCCAGTAGAATTCAGACTATTTTTAGATCAAGACTGACATAGTCCAACGACAGAAAGAGCCAGTGAAATGCCAAACTCAGTATCCACCCTGGAAATGAACAAAAAGGGAAGCAAGCTGGCTGGTTCACTGTCCCTTCAGATTTGTAATAAATTACCTGAGGGAACTTAGTGAACTAGCAACAACTCCATGCCAGAAATGCTTTGCCTCAGCCAATCCTGGAGTTTGCTCAACCTAGGCAACCTGAAGTTTTTCAACAATATTAATTTTACACAAAGTCCACACAAGTCAACCACAGCTGCCAAGACCAATGCCTAGAGAGCACGTTGGCAAGCTTGGTAGTGATGTACTGTGTTGTCACAGCAGGTGAAAGGGAAAAAAATCTCCTAAGTAGGAAGCAGAAAACCTCAGTTCCTTACTTACTACGTATGAGTGATACGGCTTTGAGAAAGTCACTAGGAAGTTCTTGTGACCTCAGCAGTGGAATGTGTAGCCTTCCCTGTGAGCCCCTTCAGGGATTGCCTCCACCTCCGTCACAGAGAACCCCTCTGCCCAAAGACACACTCTTGGGGGTGGGGGGGATGCACACACAGTAGCTGATCATGGTATGGGATTGGAAATTTTGGCCCAATGTTAGACATCTCTGACAGTTCTTTTCAGTTCCAGTGCTCCCCATAAGGTCAGTGGAGGCTGCCTGACTGACCCTTCCTCATGGCTGGACTCCTCCCCTGCCAAACCCTACTTTCTCCACTTCTCTTCCACAGGTTTGACCCCAAGAGAACTGCCTGATATGCACCCTTAATAATAAATGCTGTCTCAGAGTGTGCATCTTGGAGATCCATGCAACACCAAAAATCAACATCATTGTTGTTATTAGTGAACTCCAACAAAAACGATGCCACAATAAGAATCCTCTGAAAAGCAAGTCTCTTTATTTGGATTAAGAAATCTCCATAAGCCATGCAAAGTTACACCAATGTTGTAGGGTTAAACAAGATCTCTGCTAAGCTCCTGAAGGACAAAAATATAACATTAATAAAATGTAGCCCCCTGCTTCCATTTCTTCACAATACAATGGAAGCAAAGCCTTGACACAATCATGGAGTCAAAGAAGTGTTTCTTCCCCTTTAGCAGCTTTGCCTCCTCTGCATCCCCATCACATGTGGTCCTGCACTACATTCAGTTGCTAAGGCCTTTCTGCTTTCCAACTCCCTCTTTTGTACCAGTGCAAAAATAAAATGATGCCAAAAGCCTGTATGGAGTTGTCTCAGGCATATTGCCGAAATTATGTTTGTTAGTTGGCTGGTTTTTACAGTGGGTTCTGTGATAAATAATCAGAAACCATTTCGGGACTGAAGGGCTTGTTCCCCAGTGGCTGTACGAGCTGCTGGTAGATTGTCCTCAACAATCAGCCCTCTCCAGGAGTTGACGTCGGCTATGAACACAACCCCACAAAATGGCCTATCAGTGCACAAGTTGGATGACCCTCTCACTCCAACTGAGGACAACACAGAGAGCCACTCCAGCTTCTCAGCTCCCTGTGAAGTGGGCTGAGGTTCTGGAGAGACAGCGTCACAGCCTGGCTTATTCCCCTGCCCAATACTTCTTTTCCTTCCCCTAAATATGTTGGCCCCAAAACACTCTAATAGGATTCTTGTATGTTAATCTCTAGTTTATCTCACCAAGCTCTGGCTCTAGATTAGTCCCAGAGTTTACTTCAGTTGATAGCAGTCATCTTTTGCAACAGCAGATTCTAAAGTGAGATTTGGGTGTTTGAATATTATCTAGATGACAGACAATGAGAACCCCATCACTAGTGATAGATCCCAGATAATTCCCAGTCCTCCATGCCCACCCACCCCCACCTACCTGACATATAGCAGAGGGAGTCAAATGAGTATGTATGAAACTGGATTCTAAGGAAGCTGGATAAAACTGATGATGGCAAAAGTTTTCACCTCCCAAGCAGGAGGCCTCCAGCTCAGTTCCCACCCCACGCAGCCCCACATCCACCTGTGTGGAATGAAACTATGTCACAACTAATGATGTATAACTATGGAGACTGGTCTGGACCCTCCCCACTTCTTTCTCTCTCTCTCTATCTCTCTCTCTCTCATCTCATCGAATAAAATAAATCTTTAAAAAAAGAAATTTTTCTACATGTTTCAAGTTTTCAAAAGCCTACTCATACTACATTTGGTCTCAATAAATGACCTCATTTCACCAAAATCAAGGCTAACTGTTATTTTCCTTAAAACTTCTTTCTCCCACTTCTAAATTTATTTGTGCACTCACACATACCTTTTTCTTTTCTACCTTTCTCAGATAATACAGTGCCTCTTTCCATACCAAGTTTAATTTTTATTACTTCATTCTTTACCCTATGATTTCCTGAGTTCCCCAAAACAATATTTCATAGAAATCTTTAATCTCTCCATCGAGAAATTTTCTTCCTTTTAGTTTATTAATATCCAAAGCATTGTTCCATCACAGTTTTCAATCTCCTCATACAAAAGTTGCTTTCTTTTTAGTCTATAAATACCATCACTTATTTAAAAAAAACAAAAACAAAACCTTGAGGTCTATTTTTTCCTTAATATACCATCTTGTTTCTCTACTATTTTTACCAACACACAAAGTGGAGAAATGTATATTCACTGCATCTATTCCATTTTGAGTCTATAATTTATCTATAATCTGCACTCTACCTGAAACTCTCTACTGAAACACTTTTCTGAAAAGTCACCACTGACTTCCTAATAATCAGATCCAATAGTTTCTCCTTAGTCCTTTTCTTTCTCAACCATTCTATGTTTTTTATCATTTGACTTTACCTTATTCCTAAAATTCTTTCCTTCTTACATTTCCCAGGAAGCTATGCTGCCCAGGATCTCAATCAAACTTTTAAACAACAATTTCTCAGTATCTATCCACGCATAATAGGCACTCCCAAAGTTCTATTCTTGATTTTTTTTTCCCTGTATTGGTCAGAGAGCCTGGTAATATTTGCTTAAATGTCACATGGGCTATTAGACATCTCCACCTACCTCCACAGCATAGTAATCATTAACCCCCATGCAAATGTCAGGTTTTTGCTCTCATTCATTCCATTTACTCAACACTTTCTACATGCCTTTATACTTTATTATTAAAGATGAATTAAGCTGTATCTTTAGTAATTAAAAATACACCATGAAACTCAGGATCCTTATCATTTTGATTAAATTTCATTTTTTGGTTTTTTTTCTTTAAGATTTATTCTATTGTTTGAGAGAAGATGAAAGAGAGAAAAAAGCAGGGAGGCAGAGCAGTCTCCAGTTATACATCATTAGTTCTGACATAGTTACATGCCACACAGATGGATATGGGGCCGTGCAAGGCAGGGACCGAACTGGGGGCCTCCCACATGGGAGGCTAGAACCTTCATCGGCATCTGGCGGTTACCAGAGGTACCACAACTCAGAACATGGGCTTGCAGGGCCAGGGCCAGGATTTGATCCCCAGACTTCGCAGTTGCGAGGCAAGTGCCCAACCTGTTGAACTATCCCAGCATCCCCTACACTTAGTTTTAAATTCTAGCTCTAGAAATTATATCCCTTTCTCTCTGTATATACTCCTCAGAGACCTAACATTTTCCCTGGATAATCAGGAACCCCTGAGGCAGCAGAAGACAGTAGCCTAGGTCTGACTGATGGCCGGCTAAAGATAACATCTTGACTTAAATTATGTTTCAGTTCCTGAGCCCTAAGGTAGAATGACCTCCTGGCTATTTTCCCATGAGGCTGAATAGAGGAATTCTAGACAAGACCTCTGAAGGGTGCTCAACACCTGAAGAAATCATTCATTACCTTTGTCTCACCTCCAACCAATCAGCTCCCAGTATGACATCAAACCCCTAACCCACAGTGTCTTTTAACTTTGTGCTATAGAATCTGTATTCTCAGGCCATCAGGGTGTCAGGCTATTAGAAGCATAAGTACCTGTTCTCCTAATTGGCCAATTCAATATTAAACTCTTTTTTTCTTTTTTTACTTGTAAACTTCTGCTTATGCACACAGGTGGATTCAAGGAAAAACACTGGGGTCCTGGTAGAATTAGGATATAGGCATTTGAGACTATAATATTTTTTGTCACCTATAAAGTATTTTTTTCTTGGTCATTTTAAAATATTGGTCTGCAGAATGGTTGCATCAGAATTACGAGGGAATTAGTTCTTTTAATCCTGGGCTCCACCTCTCAAAGATGACGATTCAGAAAATCTGGAAAGTCAAATTTAAAAAATAAATCTTTAAGAGCTTCTGATTCACATCTCAAGTTTAGGAACCACTGGTCTGAATGACTTCTGAAGTCTCTAGAGTCTCTTTAGTATTCTACAACTCAGAATTACTACTATGCTTATTAGTATTTACACCCACTCTGTACACTGATTGTGACTACCACCCTATAACTGTGAGAACTTCTCAATTCCCCAGTTTCAGGGGGTTATCCATAGGGAACTGGATTTTAAGTAAGAGATTAGCATTCAGGAAGTTTACTGTGAAGTAAGGAAATTAAGCAGGACTGAAGAGAGTAAGAAATTGGGCTTAGATAGTGTCTCAAGCAAGACTTCAGTTGACTCACAGGGAGCTCTGGGGCTGGAACAATTCTTCAGAGTTGTTTTGAGTCGGGATAAGGGTCTTGGGTCTTTAAACCTGGTACCATCCTGTCATTGGATGCTACCCCTGGGAAAGGAACACGAACTTAGCGAGGTGGCTTTCTGCAGCAGAGGTCAGCCAATGGCTAAATACGGTCCTTAGTCCTGAAGGAGTCCTGGGCTCACATCATAACACCCAGTTCCCTACCTTCACAGGAAAAAAGACAGAAAGAGTTTCACCAGAGCATTTCTCAGTAGAGAATCAGCAGTTTCTAAGCCGCCAAAAAGAGAACAACATTACTATCTCTCACTTCCTCCCATTTCAAAGCTCTGGATATTTATGGAATGATTCACCACTAAAAGACGCATAAATTTCTCTTTGGAATTATTTCTAATGCCTTAAATGGCCCCTCTAAGGCTTCTTCATGTTTATAGTTTTGATCAATCAGAATAAACTGCCTCCAAACTGATCATTTTGTTTATTTAAAAGATTTATAGCCAGTACATGTATCTCTCCCTTAGTAATGTCTCTTTGGAAAGCGAAAGGAGAAATGATGATTTTTTTTATGACAATCACGTACTATAGCCCTTTCCCAGTTGTAATGAATAATCATTACAATTTCTCAGGAGCTAGGAAATAATGGCCTTTTTCTGTAACTTGCCTGATGCAATCAGTATATTATATGAATAGGATAGGTGAGATCATATCTTGGCACCTCCAAATGAGACAGGGCCTTTCGGATATCTCATAACCAGCTAGAAGAAGTAGATGGGGGGGAAGCCGGGATGGCTCAGTGGGTTAAGCACTCACTTTGCAGCCCTGGGGACCGAGGATCGAATCCCGGCCCCGGCCCATGCAGACCCATATGCTGAACTGGGGAGTGCCCCCAGTTCAGTTCTCACCAGGGTGAGACCCTGGCCCAGTTCCTGCCCTGTGCAGCCCCGCACCCACCTGTGGAATGAAACTATGTAGAAAAACCAATGGTTTACAACTATGGCGACTGTTCTGGGCCCTCCCCCTTCTCTCTGTCTCTCTCTCTGTATCTCTCTCTGTCAAAAACAATAAAAATAAATCTTAAAAAAAAAAAAAAGAAAAAGAAGAAGCAGATGGGGCTGTAAATGAAACGTTAAATACTACATTAGAGTCAAATATCCTTGGCCTGAATTCTGCCTCTGCTGCTCTTAGCTTCTGGTATTGAACAGTTTACTAAGTCTCTGAGTTTGCAACAGTTTCCTTGACTAATAAAATAGGGGTGACATTAAAGGTATCATGATTATAACACAGAGAGATATAACTGAAAGGACTTTCTATACACATCAAAGTCACCATCCCTGACCTAAAGTCCTCCATCACTTTATTTCTCTGCATTATCTTCAGAACCAGCAAATAAGCCACTTAAAGCAGGCAGTTTCTTAAATCTCTGATTCACACACATCACTGATCTTGCGTCGGATAAAAACGACTTACTATGTGCCATGTACTATGGCAAGAACTACTGGCACTAATTTAATTTTTCCAACAACTTCAAAAAGTGGGTTCTTGTATTATTTCCATTTTACATGAGAGGAAACTGAAGCTTAGAGGGATATGAAAGATTTCTACCATTATACCATGAGTAAAAGCAAAGCCTTCATAGCCCCTCAAATCTGCTTCTCTTTCCTTTCCTGAAGCAGTCTAATGAGTAGCATAGCATAAAGAAAATATTGATGAAATCTTTGCTATCATTTGATCTTGAAAGCCATTAATAATTATGCAATTTTTAATTACTTGCTAATTGTTATTTTTGATACTTTTCAGTGTAGACTGTAGATAAACTTTGGATATTTCGTGTATGTGCAAAATAACATAGGGATTTTTTTCAGAGAACTTTAAAGATAAATCACTATTCCACAGTCATAAAGTGAGAAAGCAAAGCTAGGCTGAAGGGCACAGAAGGACCAGAACCTACACCACCAAACAGAAGAGACACATCCTAATGATAGGAGTTAATTAATTAATGTAATTAATAACATTATATTTCTCAGATGAAAGATAAACCATATCATACCCACAGTGTGAGACTTTCAATTAAGCTACATTTTTCTCCCCACACCTTTCATTATCTTCTTCCAAAAAATTACATTTTAAAATTCAATTTAAATATTTATATGTGTATATATATATATACACACACACACACACGTGTGTGTGTATGTGTGTGTGTACATATGTGTGTGTGTGTGTGTATGTGTGTGTGTGTACATATATATGTGTGTGTGTGTGTGTGTGTGTGTGTAGGCTGTCTGGAAAGTATCCAGCCATGAAACCATTCTCATTATATTGACAACAGCTGGACTTTTTTCTGGACAGCATATATATATATATATATATATATATATATATATATATATATGACTAACACATTTGGAATAGACTAGATGCTTACACGAGTGGCTTTATAATGTTTAAATAAAGTACACACAAGAACTAACTCGCATGTTTTTAAAAGACAAAGTCCCTGATTTCTTTCCTTTGAGGAACAAAACTGCAAACTTTGTAGTACAGAAAAGTAATTTCTGCCTAAGCAAAACAGAAGAGAAAATACTAAAAGGATCTAGTTAATTACCAAGAGCTGGTTGCTATTCATCTGTATGTCACCAAAAGTCTG
Source organism: Craseonycteris thonglongyai (assembly GCA_004027555.1). Classification (NCBI taxonomy): domain Eukaryota; kingdom Metazoa; phylum Chordata; class Mammalia; order Chiroptera; family Craseonycteridae; genus Craseonycteris; species Craseonycteris thonglongyai. Next base: position 17,887 of record PVKE010007066.1, on the reverse strand, counting down.
TCAATATGTGATAGGCAACAAGTTGCAATTTGTAGCAACTTTTAAAAGATCTGGGAGATCATGCACAGGCCTAGGGATTTTCCACCATTAACAACCTTTCAAAGAGAAACGTGTTTCTGCTAAAAGAAGAAGAACCATGATCAGACTAGGCAAAAGCTGTGAACAGTTAAAAGATTTCAAGTGTTGTTCTAATTGTTACCTTTTAAATATGTGTGTCATCCATAATTAAACAATATTTTATTTTAGAAGTAAATAATTAATGCTTTGTCTTTGTTAAACTTCTGTCATTCTTGAAAAAGCATGACCAGATAATATACTCTCCCTTCTTTCTCAAACATTCACATTAGGGTAAAAGTTTAGCCAAACCATATAACTAGGTACCATCCTTACCACCCATAACCTGATAGCAACCTTCAAATTTTCAGAATATAAACAACTCCAAAGACAACATTGTACCTATCGTTAAAGGACATATACACCTTTTTTTTTCTTATGTGGGACAAATGGCAAATATTCTCTGGCTATCAATGAAATCTAAAATGTTCAGATCACTTAAAAATTAAAAGCTGAGATACCAGCATAGCTCAGCGATTGAGCTCTGGCCTGGTAATCACGAGGTTCAGAGTTCTACTGCCAGCACAGGCCCGTGCAAATCCCGTGTGCTGAACTGCAGCACAACTGGTAAACACCGAGATGGCTCAGCAGCAAAGGTTCTCTCCTCCGAGGTGGGAGGCCCCCAGTTCAGTTCCCACCTGGTGCTGCCCCACAACCATCTGTGTGGAATGAAACCAAGTAACAACAAATGATGTACAACAATGGAGACTGTTCTGGGCCATCCTCCCTTCCCTTGCTCTCTCTCTCTCTCTCTCTCTCTCTCTCTCTCTCTCTCTCTCTCTCTCTCTTTCTTTCTCACCTTCTCTCAAACAATAAAATAAATCTTTAAAACATTAAAAACTTACATAATAAAGTTAATATTTTTTTACAGAAAACCTTTCTAGGCTTATAAAAATCATATTTAATTAAAGAAACTGAAAGCTTTCTCCCTGATATAGATGAGACAACAAAACCATTTTCACTACATCTATTCAACACTGTCCTTGGGGACCAGGGCAATGTAAAAACAGACAATAAAACAGTAACAGGTATAAAAAATAAAAGGGCTCGGGGAAGCCGGGATGGCTCAGTGGGTTGGGCGCTCACTTTGCAGCCCTGAGGACCGAGGATCGAGTCCCGGCCCCGGCCCGTGCGGACCCATATATGAACTGGGGAGTGCCCCCAGTTCGGTTCCCACTGGGGCGAGGCCCTGGCCCAGTTCCTGCCCTGTGCAGCCCCACCCACATGTGGAATGAAACTATGTGGAAAAACCAATGATGTGCAACTGTGGAGACTGTTCTGGGCCCTCCCCCTTCTCTCTGTCTCTGACTGTATCTCTCTCTCTCTCTCTCTCTCTGTCGAAAACAATAAATAAATCTTTAAAAAAAAAAAAAAAGTGCTGAGTATTTGAAAGGAAGAAATAAATCATTACCGGCAGATAGCATGATTACGTATGTAGAGAATCCAAAAGATTACAGATAGAGTATTGGAAATTAACAAAGTCTCTCCATACAAAGTCAATAATAAAAATAAATTATAATTTTATATGCTGCAAACAAATACAATTAAATTTTAAAATAGCATTTAAAGAGAATCAACTACTCAGGAATAAATCCACTGAGTAACGTGTATTAACTGCTCCAAATTTTTTTTAATTATTGAGAAAGAGATATCATATTCATAGATAGAAGATTCAATGTTATAAAAATACTAAATCCTCCAAAATTGATCTATACATTCAATGTGAAGACAATCAGAATCCCAGACAGATATTTTTTAAGACACTTGACAGAATAATTCAAATATTTAAGGAATCCATTTTATTTATGAAAAAGGAAACATAATGAATTAGAAAAAGCATGGTTTTTAGTCACTGTTGCTGGGCCACTGAATATACATACATGAAAAATTTGAATCTTGAACCTCTACCATATACCATATTCAAATATAAGTTTCAGATATACTGTAGATCTAAAATATGAAAGCTAAAACCTTGGGGTTTCTGGAAAAAGTCGTAAGAGAATATTTTTATGACCTATGGACAGAAAAAGATTTCTGGAACAGAATACAGAAAGTACTAACCACAGGTAACAAAATTGATAAATAGTACAATATAAAAATTAAGAATGTCTATTCACCAAAGGCATCATTAAGTGAAAAGTAAAACCTCAGAGCAGAAGACGTTGTTTGCAATACATTTCACTGACAAAAAGCTCATAACTATAATCAAGAGAACCTCCAAAATCAATAAGAAAAAGATAGACAATCCAATAGAAAAACTGGGCAAAAAACTTAAACAGGACCTTCACAAAAGAGAATATCTGAGGAGTCAATAAACATATATATAAGTGCTCAACTTCCTTAGTTGAAACACAAATTAAAACCACTATGAGATACCACTACCACTTTCCATTATAGCGAGAAATAAAAAATAAATAAATGACAATACCAAGTATTGGCAAAGATGAGAGGCAAATGAAACAGAACTCACATAAAAACACTTTGGAAAAACTATTCCGCAGTTTCCACTAAAGATGATTACCAAATGTCCCAGCAGTTCCACTCCTAAGTATGTACAAAAACAAATGTGCACTTCTGTTCCCTATAAGACACCTAATAGAACGTTTGTAGCAGCATTACTAGTGTTAGCCCAAAAACTGTGGACTTTCCATACAAAATAATACTATTAAGCACTGAGAATGAACTTGAAAGAACAGGATATACCTCATAAACACAACATTCAGCTAATAACTAAGACAGGCTGAGCAGGTACATTCTCTATGACTACAATAATATAATTTTCAACAGCAGGCAAAACTACTCTATGACTCAGAATCAAGGTGGTGGTTATATTTGGGACCGTAGTGCCTGGAAGGGGCAGGGTGCCCCTGGTTTTTTGGTTATAGTTTATTTTGTGTTCTGGGTACAATTGTCTTCACTTTGTGGCAACTGACTGAGTTATGCAATATGGTCCGTGCAATTGTCTGTATGTATGTTATACTTCAATAAAGCATTTGTTGTTGTTGTTTTAATTCTCAAAACACCCCTCAAAATAGAAGCCTTCATTTTTCTTTGCCCATGAAAAATGAGAGATCTCAAGTCCTAGCTCAGATCTGAAGCCAACTACACCACTGCCCACTCACAAATGACAGGTGTTACAGGCTGCATATTTTCCCAAGGCTGATTTATTTGCAAGATTCAGCTGCACCATTTTTGAGTACTTTTCCCATTCACTCTGGTCTTTCTCTTTTGCCATCTTCTTACATCTGTGTTTTGGTTTTGCTTTCTTTACATGGTTCTGATGCTGATGAGACCAGACTTCATCAGATCTCAGAAATTCATTTTTCATTTCTTAACTGCAATGGTAGCCATAACACAATTGCAGAAAGGCAATTTGCCACTCAAATCTACCAAGAAAACACAAAAGCTAATTATTTAGATGTTAACCCATCTGTATTCTTTTTAAAATTTAGCATGGTTTTACTTTGACTCCTGTATTCTCATTTTAAAGACCCACTGATGTTCGCTATACAATTTTACCGTTTGCCAAATATATGAGTGTGTGTGTGTGTGTGTGTATATGTATATATATATATAAATTCCTACTGCAAATTTAAAATAATTCTTAAATATTTATCCCTTTATTCTTCATATTTCATTTTTAAGATCAAAATTAGCATTTATTTAACTTCGCATTTTATTAAATATGCTGATATTCCAAATCCTCCTAATTCTTTTCCAACTTTTGATTAGCCTATTTTATCAGAACCACAGCAACTAAAATTGTCTCAGAAGAAAAAAAAAAAGAACTAGAATACAGTTACTGACTTTTCCAAAGGGCCTGGTAATGAATATATAAATTAATCAGGTAGTAAATAATCACTGGTACAAAGTGAGCAACACAACTACTTCCTATTGGAGTTTTATAACTCTGGTTAAGCCTACAATTATAATTTCTAATAAAGAATCTGGCTAAGAATTTTTTTATTTCTTTCATTGAGCTATCTAGACTTCAGTCTCTATTTTTGACAGTTAACGCAATTAACCCATGAATGCATATTTGAGTCATCTTTTAAAGAATGTAATTCTGAGACTAAATTTTCTGTTACATCAAGATAAAAACTTACACGTGAACAAAAACTAATAAATCACAACTTATAACATCATTCAGAAAAAAATGGGAAAAAATAATCTGAAATAGTGGTAAATAATTGGTTTAATTCTCTCCCACTAACTAAAAAATCTTTACCAGTAAAAATGTATATAGTTTTAATGAATTGAAAGTAAAATAAAAGCATTAGAAAATCATAAGTAAATAAAAAATATAATAACATGCCAACAATTGTTTTTATTACTGACAATTCCATGGGAAAAAGCCTCAGAAGTCTAACCATTCCTTAGGAAATGACAATAGCCCTAAAGTAACAATTTTCTTTCTCTAAGTGTTAGTAATTTCCATGGCAACTCTCCATCTGTTTCCCAATATTTTCACAGGCTTCTTAAATTAAGTTTACATATGTCAATGCTTCTAAGATTATCTCTATGTTTGCATAAACCATATGGCTCTTTGACAAAGTTGACTATGCCAATAATATTAAAGAAATATTTAAATGTCACATTTGTTTTGTAAGAAAAATAAATGGGGTAAAGTAAAAATGACATTGGGGTGAGAAGCCCTATTTCTCTAAATTTACTCATAATCAATCTTTTAGTCTATGTCTACAGGCTTCCCTTTAGTTTCCAAGTCAGAAAGTGATTTAAATTCTAAAAAGAAAATAGAGATTATACTTACGTGTATCCAATAAAAATCTATAGGAACTCCACAAGCTTTTCAATTTAACTTTATTTGAGCAGTCTGTTATATTAGCCATATAAATTTTACATAGTTGTAATAAATTAAAAGTAAAATAAATGCAAAAGAGTAAAAAAAATAAAATAAAATAAAAGGCAAATGGGAGCTATAAATCAAACAAATCTGGAGCTTCCTTTCTCACTACCAAATCCTTGTAATGTCACTAGAGAACTGTTTTGAAAATACTTAGATCCATGAGAACTATCCTAAGTGTTAAAAGAGTTCAACTTTCACCTGAGATTTATTCTTCAGTCATAAGTGACAGAAACCTCTGACCACAGCTCTTACAATAGAGACAATACCAACAGAACCCTTAAATCCTGGAATTCGGGTTCTGAGAAAGGCAACCATATTAAGAATATGTTTCCTACCTAAAGAAATAATAATTTTAAGGAGACATTCTTGAAGTGCAGAAATGAATTTTAGATATCATGGTTAAATAGTTTCCATTTTTTTTATTTTTTTGTTTGTTTGTTTTTAAGTAGGCTGATCTGCCTTGCATATGGAGAAGGGATGGGTATATGAGGACCATCCAGAAAGTATCCAGCCATGAAATAGAAAATAGAGGCATTTATGGTTGGATTTTTTCCAGACAGCCCTCATATGTCCTATGACCTAAAAAAGCTGAGACGAGCTTCCCTATCACAATGTCTTCCAGCACTCTAATTTAACCTTGTGCCCCAAATCTCCACTACTTGCTTTCTTCATCTTCAGTCACTGAAATTCCCTGTGGAAATACTCACATCTGATAAAAGCAAGCCATTACATCTGGGCTCAGTTTGTTTTTATTTCCCCAGCAAAAAGTAGTGCTCTGAGAAAATGGAACAAGTCTGTTTTCAAAGGACAGAGTAGTAGTGTCCCTACTGGGGTCCTATCTAGGAAAAGCACACTGGAGTGAGCAACTATGGACAAGGACTTTTTAAATACTGGGACAGGGAAAGGAATGTCGCAAGTACATTAACTATAACAGTTCCAAACTCAGTAGGACAAAGGCAAGTTTAACTTATGAGTTTGTTCAAGGTTAGGCCTGCCCTGATGCAGTGATACTTAATTTTGGATCTCAGATTCCTTTGAGAACATGATATAAAACTACAATCTTCTTCCCCAAAATCTTCCCTTAACACATGGCTGTAATTCATGTTGTAGCATATGACAGAATTTTCTTTCTTTTTTTTTTCTTTTTTACTGTTAAATTTATTGGGGTCACATTGATTGCTATCAAGTACATTGCTTCCAAGTGTACAATTTTGCACTATACTGTCTATGCATTGCATTATGTGCTCACCACCCAGAATCAGCTCACTTTCCATCATTGTATGTTTGATTCCCCCGCCCTATTCCCCCCACCCATCTCTCCTGATTTTCTAATTTTTAATGGCTGAATAGTGTTCCTGTATGTGAGTGTGTATGTATACATTTAGGTTGTCTACACCTCTTGGTTATTGTAAATCACACTGAAATGCATATACGGGTGCAAATATCTCTTTGAGATCCTGCTTTCAATTCTTCTGAATAAATACTCAGAAGTGGGATTGCTGGATCACATGGTAGCTCTATTACTAATTTTTTGTGGAACCTCTATACTGTTTTCCATAAGAGTATATTTTTACACTAAGTGAAATAAGCTAGCCACAGAATGACAAATACTACATGATTCCACCTAAAAGATGTATCAAAAGCAGTTGAATAAGCAGAAATAGAAAGTTGAATGGTGGTTGACAGGGCCTGGGGAGTCGCTGTTTACAGGGTATAGGATTTCAATCAGGCAAAATGAAACTGTTCTAGAGATTTTCTTTTACAACACTGCTTAGAGTTAACAAGTGTATTTTACACTTCTAAATATCTTAAGAAGGTAGAGCGCATGTTGTTTTTTCACAAGAAAAAACTGTGTTGTTCTTGTTTAAATAAACAGTTATAATTTCATGGAGTTCAATTCCCTTCTGATGCACCAGGTTGAGCGTCTGAGCATAACCAAAGAAGGTCCTCTGTCCTTTGTTGACTCAGGACAATGGGGCTTACCAGATATGACAGGACCTCCCCCGAAAGTCAGCAAGGTGGTACCAACACTCCAATGTAACCAGCAGGATTTTAGATCTACAACAACTCAGAGGAGCTATTGCTATTGCATATTTTTAATAAGGAAAAGAATTGTGTATTGGTTCAATTATGAAATTCCATTGTGTGTCCTATGTATGGGTTAGAAAGTATGTATATCAGCTCTTCAGAAAGACCCAAAACAACTGTGACTTCAGAAATAGCATGCCTTTACTCTTATTAATATGAAAGAAGGTTAAGAAAGTGGAAGGGGGAGGAAAGAGGAAGGGAAAAAAGAATTATCTTAGTAGTGAAGCTGTACTACTTGTGATAGATACAGTAAGTCTTCAATATCATTGATAAGCTCTGCAACCTTGAGCAAAGCAACAGATAATAAAACCACTCTTACCATAGGCTGATTGATATAAATAAGAGTTAAGTGCCTACAGCATTTCATCAACATAGTAATGACATGACAGTGAACAAAGCAAGGCTATTTGAGGACCTGGTATTGATAGATAGATCTGTAAATTAAACTGACCAGATGTACCATTTGAAATGGGACAGCACCATTATTTTCTGTCCTGTTTAAATTGGGATGTCTGGTCAGCCTACTGTATGTATATAAAATATAATGTATATATAATATAATATATACACCAGTGCTCTATGTATATTTTACATATATTACTTCACTTGCATCACCTCAAACTACAAGAGATTAAGTATAATTATTCTGACTTAACAAATAAGACAACTGAAGCTCAAAACAGTAAGTAACCTGATTAACTTCATTTCAAAGCAATTTGAATTTCTTCATCTAAATTCACATTCCTCTTTCAGTCTGTATTATCCATAGTTTTACATTTATATTTTCTGCCTGATCATCTTGTCCCCAAATTGTGTAACAAATTAGACTAAATTTGGTTTGTTTGTTTTTTACCCTACAGAATCTTGCAAAGAGCTGGGTAAAATATAAATGTTTAAAAATCCTAGTTTAAAAGTCAGTTATATTAATTCATAAAAGACCCTTTTATAGTTGATTATAGCTTCACATTGAAATATATGTTAGGATTGTTATTTTTTATAGTGATTTCCATTACTTCAAAGTGTTATAAATCTGTTAGCTTTTTTGCCCATCATGGTCAGGCTGCTGATTACAACTGAGGTCAATCAAAGTCAGCAAAGTAAGACCAGCTGCTGCCTCCCCTCAGTATATGAGGATGTACAGAGGGCCCTGCAGGGACCCAATATGTCAAATAACAGCTTTAGAGCAGCATTATGAAATCTCTTCTAAAGCTCTTCATTCAGTTATCTGGGAGCACAGTAATTACACTGGAAGGCATTTTAATGCAATTGTCATATTTTAGAATTATGTAGAATCCATTAGTATCAACCAAGAAGGCTTCAGAAGGTCCTACATCAAAATATCACTGAGGAATCTTGGCTCTGCTACTTACTATCTGTATGATGGTATTAACTATATTTTCTTTCTTTCTTTTTTTTTTTTAAGCATTGTATTGTTTGAGAGATAATGAGAGGAAGAGAGAAGGAGAAAGAACCCAGAGCAGTCTCTATGGTTGTACATCATTAGTTCTGACATAGTTTACTCCACACAGGTGAATGTAGAGCTACACGGAGCAGGAACTGAACTGGGAGGCTTCCCACACAGAAGATGAGAACTTTCACTGCCATCCTGGTGGTTACTAGTGCACCACAGTTCAGCATATGGGTCTGCACAGGCTGGGGCCAGAACTTGATCTCCAGATCGTGTTGCAAGGCAAGCACTCCACCTACTGAGCTATCCCAGCATCCCTATTTCCTGTATTTTTGATGCTCCAGCATCTAAGGCCTCACTGAAAGGAGAGAGACTAGGGGTCCCATGGCTAGTTAATTCAAGTGCATGAAAACCAACTAATCCAGAGCCCAGAATTGAAACTAACCCTTATCACGGGGCAATAATCCTCTGCTCTAATCATCCCAGGGCCAGGAACCAGAAAAAAAGGGCAGTCGCTATGCCCCACAGCTCACTAAAATTATTCAAACTAGCAAATCCTAAACCTGCTTACCCTGCCTCTCCCATTCCTTTCCACAGGCACCATAAAAAAAAGCTCTTGCTTGTCTTCCTGTTCCTTCTGTCCATGACCAGCCCTGGTACTCCCCACGTGGTTCTATGTGATGTGATGAGCTTCCTGTTTCTAAGGAACTATGAGTAACAACTTATTCCTTCATTTAAGTCATTTCCATGTCTGCACATCTTACCATACGTGATGAAAACAAATCCCAGGTATATTTTAAAACTGTGACATTGGGGAAGTTTCTAGACCTCTAATGACTCGGGCTTCTCATGTTTGCAATGAAAGTGATACTACCTGCCTCAAAAAACTTATGATATATTTAAGTAATTAACAGTCAGAAAACTTTGAAACCAATACTCAATAGATAGGACACATTCAATAGCTGTTAACTATTATTACTGTAATTAATGTCATAAAAATACTTGGTTCTAAAATTAGCGTTGTCAACCAGTATGCTTTATAAACTCTGGATTATAAACCCAGCGTTTTAACATTCAAGGATTTAGCATCCACAGGTTTAACCACATGTGAAAAATACTGAAGCTTCATGACATCTTAGTTTTGCTACTTTTGCAAAGGAAGGAATTAAATGGAGTGCAAGGTGAACGTGATTTTAGTGATTGACCCTGAACAATGACCCAAAACCTATTGTTCAATGTGGCTTTCTATAGTCTGATCTCGGCAGTTATTCTTGTTAAATAAAACCTTCTTTGATTCTCTGTGGAAAATGCCCTTCCAAATCCCTCCCACCCCCAAAACAAAGTAAGCTGATAATGTAAGAGAAGATAAAGTAAACATTTCTAAGAAAAGACATGGTTGGAAGCCAGGAAATGTAAGTTGTGGACAAAGTAAGTAAAAGGTAAAATGTTGAATTCAGCAAAAGCCAGGATACATGATATAAAGTTCACCATATGCTCTATACAGAAACAAGAGACAGCAATACTTTAGACCATTTCAAGGAGCTTTCAAACCAATATATATATATTTTTTAATTGCTTATATATGAGAAGTCAAACTACACTGAAAATAAAAAAAGAATCAACTTATCAAATAGAGAGATGCAATAAAAAAAATAAAAATAAATAAAAAGATGACCTTTGGGATGTGATTAGAGAAAAAAGCCAGATGCTTGTTAAAAAAGAGAGAGAATTCAGTGATGCAAGAGAACAAAGAAACTAGACAGACATTTGCTATGAATAAAGGTAGATTTAAAGTGTTAACAAAGCATTTCCCCCCCAGAATATGAAGTAAACATAAGATACAGCATTAATTAAACATGTTGCTATGGAAGCATTTTCTCCAGTGTCAAAGATCACATTGGCTTATATATGTACTCACTGCAGACAAAAAAAAAAAAAATCACAGTCGTGAAATGAGATAAGTGATTGTGGGTTTTCTGTTCCATGTGTAAGGAGCTTGGAAGTCATCACTTTAGTCTAATAGTAAGTAAAAGTTGAACAAACTAAGAAATTAACAACTCTTCTTGGATCCTTAAGAGAGGGGAGGACACCGGGCAAACCTGTGCCCCCAGATTGGAGACACAGCCAGGCAAATGCAGGGAGTCATGGCTTACTGGAGCAGACTCACTTGCAGTAACCGCTGTGGGAACAGGGTGCAGGGAAGAAAAATCTGAACTGCAAAGGATAAATTCCTGGAGGCTCAGTGTGGATATGTCTGAGAGTTAACAAGTTCAGGGAGATTCAATCATAGGGTGACCCCTATGATATTCTGAGATCTATCTCCAGGAATTCAACCAGTTTCCCACAGTAACTATCAGGGAAAAACCTCCTGGTTCCAGAGAGAGATGAAAGGGGACTCTTTTTATATACAGGAGAACACTCTGTTCTTTTTAACAAGGGCTAACTTACTTGGACATTATCTGAGCTGGGGAAGGAAATACTACCCAAATGTGGCTGTCTCTAGCTTACATAGGGAAGAAGGGAAAACCCAACTACAGCCTACTGTAGCCATTTTGTTTCACCCGGGGGTGGTGAGGGGGGCTGAGAAACCTGTGAAGTTCGTAATCTAGAGACATAGGCACTAAAAGACAGCACTTCTTGTTGCCCACAATTAGTTGTGCAGGGCATGCCTGGTATCCTAAAACTTGCACATGCTCCAGTGAGAGAGCATATAAATTCTGAGAACAATGACTAGTTAAAGGATAATTTTATCTGAACAATACAATAATGAGTCATACAAATAAAAAGTGAACATTCAAAGATTGCACTTAATTCATTATTTAATGGAGGAACCAGTAAGATGATACAACTGGTTGAAAGGAGAATGCACATATAAGAGTATAGGAGGGAAAGCTGGGATGGCTCAGCGGGTCAAGTGCTCACTTTGATGCCCTGGGGACCGAGGATCGAATCCCGGCCCCAGCCCATGTGGACCCACATGCTGAACTGGGATGTGCCCCCAGTTCAGTTCTTGCTGGGACCTATGTGGGAGGCTCCCAGCCCAGTTCCTGCCCTGAACAGCCCTGTGCCCACCTGTGGAGTGAAACTATATGGAAAACTAATGTTAACTATGGAGACTGCTCTGGGCCCTCCCCCTTCTCTCTGTCTCTCTCTGTCTCTGTTTCTCTGTCAAAAATCAATAAAATAAATCTTAAAAAAAAAAAAAAGAGTATATGAATGCTGCAATAAATTTACAAATAGTGGCAAAACAGAGCTCTCTGCAGTGCAATAAAGTATTGCATTCCACTGGTTACAGTTAATTTGCATTTCTGTATATAAGAATTGCTTGCATTATTATTTTCCTATAACTTACAGAATTGCAAAATAGCTCAAAGACAATAAATGGGACAGAGCTCTCACTGAAGCATCTGAGAGTATGCTAGACTATGCCTTGCTCTTCATTAAAGAAACCCAGTCATTATGGTCCAATTCAAAGTCTTTCGCAAAGACAGGAAGAAGCCTGGGATCTGGAGATGAAGGCAGGAGCCTCCAAAGTCCTCTCCCCTCCAGAGGTCAGCAGCATGGAAATCTTTGCTCTTGAATGGGCTCCAACCAGCCCACCACGCAAAGCACCAAGCTCATCCAGATGTACGTGTCTACTTGAATCCAGACACCATCTTGACAGAAAGGAATGAGAAGAGACCCCTTAAAAAGTAGAAAGAGCTAGAAAGGTTCATCTTTTCATGAACATTGATAGAAAGATTATCCTAAAAAGAAAAACTGATTATCCTTTTTTTTAAGATTTTTTTTAATTGTTTTGAGAGAAGGTGAGAAAGAGAACGGGGAGGGCCCAGAGCAGTCTCTGTCACTGTACATCATTAGTTGTGACATCATTTTATTCCATACAGGTAGATCTGGGACCATGTGGGACAGGAACTGAACTGGGGGCCTCCCGTGTGGGAAACAAGGACCCTCACCACTGAGCCATCTAGGGGGTTACCAGTTGCACCACAGTTCAGCATATGAGTTTGCATAGGCCAGGACCAGGATTCGAACCCCGGACCTTACAATTATAAGACAAGAGCTCAAACACTGAGATGTCCTTGCCTCCCCAAAACTGCTTACTCCCCATTGACCAGTTTAAGGGTGTTTTGGCCCTCTCACGTCAGTCAGAGCAAAAGCAATAGGAGGTCACATCTAAAATGCAAAAAGTTACATTTTTGCTTTCGATATCTGTGTAAATTTTAATCCTGTCATATTGGATGAGATTTTCATAAATTTTAGACATGTTCTCATACGCAAAGTTGCTAATAATCTTTACTAGTTACAATTCTTTAATAAAGTAAAGTCTTATGACCACCAGAGAAATACCACTGTCTCAAAGAACTCCATTATCAGAAACACATAAAAATTTGTAGAAGAGGGAAAAAAAACAGCCAAGCATGATTTCAAGAAAGAACCTGATCCAAGAATATTTATTTCTCTCTAGTCTTATATCTTCTGCCTCCTAACTGTCTTCCTCATCATCTCCGGCTTTGCTGTTAAATCTGCTTCTTCTTGGTGTTGAGGAACCTCCAAAAGGTCTGGAGGTCTTTGTGTTAAGTGCTTAAACCTGACTTGATCTCATTGTACAATCTACTGAGGAAGTAAGCACCATTCACTTTAGGACTAAAGATCAGGGAATGGCACAGCTAACGTGCCAGAGCAAAGAGGTCATATAACTTGCCCAGGCCATGGACTGTATTTCATGTGGCAGAGTGTTTGTTTGTTAAATTTAATGGGGTGACATTGGTTGGTAACAATTAGATAGTTTCCTGATGTAAAAGTCCACATCACATCACCCATGCATCGCATTATGTGCCCACTTCTAGTTTGCTATTTATATCAGCATCACAAAGCCAAGAAGGTCATTTATGTTTTGTTTTAATTTATTGAATTCTATGAGAAAAAATACATTACCTACTGCTATTTCTGAATTCTAGGTTTATGGAACTGTTTGGGATATATTTTTTTAAATGTGAGGAAATACTCTCCATTTCCTTCTGAGTGTTTTAAATGCAACTTCTCTGGGAGATAAAACCAGCACATGCATCAGGCCAGGCCTCGCAGTCTCAGCAAATCGGAACCATAAAATAACTACTTAAACTGCAAGTAATATTTTCACTTTCATGTATAACTACTTTCATCTTTCTGTCTGTTAAGGTTATTTTTTCAAAGTTCCAAAGAACTCTTTTCATGAGCAATTCTTGGAGAAAAAATAGTCACATCTAGAAGTTGGTACCGTGTGCACAAAAGGAAATGCCCGGACAAAACAGTGACAAGAGACTAAACTGAGTGAAAACCAGTATTGCCCCAATTCTGCCTCTCGCTGCCAAAAGCTCCTACTAACTTCATGCCATCCAAATATGACAACATTTTGCAACAAGTCTGTGCATGTTCAGTTCCAGGATAGGTAAAAAGACGGAATTATTGGCTATATGGCAAGCAACAAGATCAAAGCAATCCCAAATCGTTTTCTGCCCCAGTTAATATTTACTCATTTTTAAAAAAATACTTGTTGATGATGTACCTAATATAAGAATGCTGTGGAATGCACGAGTGTTGGCTGAACTTCAGAAGTCCCTGGGTGAAATTCGAAACTGCCCCCACACAGAGGGCAAGGAGAACTGAAGAAAGGGGTAGGCTACTCCATATTGGTAGGCAACAAGTTTAATAAGGGAACTCACTTACATCGCTTGTGTCCTGGGTGGCTGCAAGATGAGTAGATCTCTGTACCCACACCCCCTGAATCTTACATTTTTATATAGAGGCCTTAACAGTTCAGTCATGTATACAGTCCAGATGGTCTTTCAAGGCCATGACCTTGAAAACTGCTCCTAGTGTGGGAATGGTGGGCAGAATGTACGATACATTCCAAGGACAGGGGAGGGGGTGAGGAGCTGCTCAGCACCCAGATTCAGTTCATGGGTCAACCAGCAGTCACATCTTCTCAATGAACTCCTCCAACAACTGGGCATGTAATAAGAATGAAAAAAGAGTCCACATTCCCAAGGTTACTAAGGTTCAATGTGGCTGAAAAATAAGTAAACAAATAATTTCAATATAGTGTTATAAATGCTCAGAGGTAAGCACAGGGCTTTTCCTAGGCAATTTTAGTGTAGGAAGGGGATCACAGTGGTTTTCTGGGAGAGCAGCTCTAAAAAAGGTGTCTGAAGAACAGACTTTTCACCCAGCAATCAATATATATATAAACCCATGAACTTTGACCTAAATAAAGGTATATCCAGGCCAAAAAGTATCTGGTGTTGAAACAGTGCTACGCTAACTTCAGCAAGAAAGAAAAACACAAAAACTACATTTCCAAATTTAGTCAGCAAGGGACATTGAGTCAAGCCACTTAAAACAGGCACGACGTGTAATCATTCCAAGGAGTTGAGTACTGTGTCTCTTATCTACTAATCTAAAATTAAATTTCCCATTTAGCTTTGACATAAAGACTATTTATAGGCATTTTAAAAAAGAAGAAAACAAAAGCCTAAACCCAGGGCATATTTCCTAAACCAAAAACAATGAAGAGAAAGCGACATCTAATGGTTGGTTACTTAAAAACAATTCCAGTTGTTCTCCAAAACTCAAAGGCGTAGAAAAGAGAGACTTTGACATAAACCATCAGACAGAGACAGCCTCAAAAGTCATTCTGAAAAGTCAAAAACATCATCCAGCCAACTGGGAAACGAGCCCCATGCATTCAATCTAATGTGCTAAGATGCAAAAAGTTGACCAAAGACATTCATTCCAAAGATTAACCATAAATGGCTTAAATGCTTTTAGACTCCTCATAAGACTTTTTTCTCTTCTGGAAAAAAATAACAACAAACATTTATGTACTACAAACATGTACCAGACCCTCTTCTAAGTGACTGATATATATTAACTCATTTAAACTTTTTTTATACAATCTGCAACATTTATGCAAACAAATAGACCATAAATTCTGTTAGAAGCCTTAAGGTCAAAGTAGGAATAAATTAATGTTGTTCAAAGACAAGATTATTAAATGGATTTAATTATTTCTTAGAAGAGAACTACAGAAGAACTTGAGACGTCATAGTTTATATTTTGGTCCTCAGGAGTTGTTAAAATCCCATGAGAGGAAATGCAGCATTCTATTTTTTACTTATCGCTTAATTCTGTCTATCCTATTCTTTGCTACCTTATATTGTTTATCTATGAGATATATTTTTTCCAAGCTATTTTATTCTATCACTGAGTTTTACTACTACTTAATAGGCTGATAAGATATACTCCCAAATTGTTTCTTTCCAAGCATTATTCCTCCAACTCTACAAAGTAACAGGTAAATGTTGATGCTTGGCTTAGTAGGCAAATGTTCAGGCCAATACCAAGAATATATACATGATTCACAACATGTTTCTTCTACAGAAAAATGTTCACATATGAAAATTACATCGTAAACATTGTTCTGTAATATATTGCCTAGTAAGGAAGATTTTTAATGTATTATGTGTTCATCACCCTAACTAGCTGAACATCAACCAGTAATATAAACTGCTCCTAAATTCAAATGTAGTTTTATCTCTCATAAAATAAAATTGGTAGAGGCTAAACTGGGATAGCTCAGCAGATTAAGCACTCACTTTGCAGCCCTGGGACCAAGGATCAAGTCCCAGCCCTGGCCTGTGAGGACTCACATGCTGAACTGAGGTGTGGCCACCAATTTGGTTCTTGTCTGTGAGAGCTTCTCATGTGGGAGGCCCACAGTTCAACCCCCAGCTCTTAGCAGCGTGCCTCCCATGTGGGAAGCTCCCAGCCTGGCCCAGTTCCTGCCCTGAGTGAACCCCTGCCCACCTGTGTGGAATGAAACTACGTCAAAAACTGATGACTCGCAACTATGGAGACTGCTCTGGGCTCTCTCTCTGTCTCTGTCAAAAAAAAAAAAATGGTAGAAATCATATTTGTTCTCACCTACAGTTTTATAAGTCAATGAATTATTTGTGGTCTCTAGCCTATATATAAATTCAGTCCAAGAGACAGCTTTAAGATGTAAGCTCATTACAGAATACTTTTTGGTAAGAACCATTCCTTTGCAACTAATAATAATAAAAAAAAGGCATTAATTTACATCTTAAGGGTTCATAATTGGTTCTGAAGCATCTTTTGTTATGTATACCATCCTCATACTCAAAGGCTAACAGGTACAAAGTGGCGATGACTGATCTGACTGTGGAATGCATCTTCACTACATGTGAAAGTTTTTTTTTTCTTTTGTAGTCAAACCAGAAAAGCGTAGATCATATAACTTGACCATAATGCACAAAACCCTCACTTATGGCTTTCCAATCAAGAAAAGATACTTCAAGAAAACAAAATTTGGTTTGACCTAATTGCCTTTCCTTAAAAATTGAATACTTTATGTATAATGTAGTTTGAACAGAATACATTAAAATCATCCATTAACCAACTTGGTAATCCCCAACTCCTTCCAAATCTCTCAAAGGAGTCAGTCATTGTGTCATCCTCAAAACAGAAGGATCACACAGTTTTGACATATAACTCAGAAGAAGCCTAGAGAAGTCAATGGGTCCACTGGTGAATAGACTCTGACCAACATTATTTATCAGTGACTTCCAAGAGCATGAACAGGAAGATTTTTATTTCTCTCAAAGAAGAATTGGAAGAGAGAAAGAATATTTAAAGCATTTCTTAGTATACCTGTTAAAGGAAAGAAATGTTCCAGTCAAGCTTCTGACTCTGGAAAAATGACATGCTCTACGCAAAAACTTCAGTGATGAACCTCATAAAATTCCATTTCCTAGAATCCCCAGATCTCTTCACCATTCCAAACCTTGGAATATGAGTACAACTCTCCATTTCTTTCCAAACAAGGTTCTCTTCAACCTTCCTCAGGAAGCTCCATCTCCCAGACTTAGAGCATTGTTCCAGTATCTAAGAGTGCCCTGCACAGAGAAGGCCCTCAATACACGTGACTTGAATGTTTCTCGAGTTAATTATAAGCAGAGCTTTCAGTTTCTTTCCAACTTCTTTCACAGGTCAATTTTTCTAGCCACAGACAGCCTATAAATACAATCATTTCATTTTCCTCGTTATCTTTCTGGAGGTATGGAGAGAAGCAGTATTGTTTAACCAAACTTACAACTGAGCCAGGCCTTATGTTAGGGAAAAGAAGGATGGGAGTGGCTAAGGCAATTTCTCCCAAAACACTCTATAGTTAGATCTGAAGATAATTAAATAAAACAATAACATGCCTGGTCACAAGAGGTCTTGGTTTTCACATCTGTGAAATAAAATCCTTGACCTAGATGCTTTCTAAAACACATGACTTTTGCCAGAAAGTTTAGGATTGGCGGGGGGTGGGGGGGAGGTGGAGATTGATAAGAAACATGGCCATG
>PVKE010007065.1:0-51990 GCA_004027555.1 Craseonycteris thonglongyai | reverse complement strand
ACTCACGAGCACAGACAGGAAGACCCGGGCTCCATTTTCCCTCCTCAGTGCATTTAGCAGAATTAGTTCCGTTCAGATAAAACCTGCAAAAGGAAAATTTAATCCATCCAGCAGGAAAATAATCCATCGAGAGTATCTCCAATGTCTTCCCCTTGGGCATTGCTTAAGATTGATACTGTTGACATTTTTCTCATTTTATAATGTTGTTTTCCTGAGCAGCCTCACCCTCATCAAAAGCTCATCAAGTCTCCCAGCCTAATGCTGCAGGTGAATCGCTAAAGAATGGGAGGGGTCCATAGGTAGTGGGCGTAGAAGCCAACCCTCCAAATCTCTCCTCTCTAACCAGCTGGCTAAATTAACTGCTTCTTTTGTAAAGCGGGGAACCGGTCTTGATGTTGAGCTTTAGGGCACAAAAATGTGCTGCACTGTTAGCTACATGGTCACCCAAAAGTCCTTACCCCGGGTTACACGAAAAACTGATCGTGTTGGGATATTCGAACGTTGTGTAGCGGACAGCTCCGTTTTCTAAGATTCCGGCAAAAGGACATATTCTGGCTGTGATTTAAAGATAAAAGGGTAAATATCTATTCATGGAATTTTCCTTCAAAATAAAAATATATAAACTTATTTCTAGCCTTTGATTCAATAGCTCTACTGGTAACTATTTTGAGCAAATAGCTAAAATAAGTCAAATGACATACGCACTATGCTATTCATTACATTGCTACCTCTAATAACAAGAATTGAACAGTCTAAATGTTCCCTATCAGGATATTATTTTAATTAATGATGGTAAATCAGCAGTTGAACCATAATTCAGGCAACAAAATATTGATTATGAAGACTACAGAAACATAATCAATGTTTCTGATATGCTGATGAAAATAGAAAAATACAAAATGGTATCTGCTCTCTGCAATAATATAAAAATATACACATGGAAAATAACTTAAAAAATGAAATTATTAGTGTTCCAGAGTTACAGCTGATTTAAAAAATAAATTTTCCTAATGATGGTTTTGTATTAAAAATTACGTTTGGTCTTTTTAAATCACCCACCTCTTGTATGAGCATATATAATTTTCACAACACTCATGTCCATAAGACCAAAATAACCAGAACCCAGATAGGTCCCTATAGTTATATTTACAGCTTAACTTCTACATAAAATTGCTAGAAATTTTACCTAGTTGATTACTCAACATTCGATTGTAAAAAATAATGCCAACTTGATATCACAAAACCATGTTCTGAGGAATTACTAAATGCAATCATCTACCATAAGCCAATAACAAGATACATATGTATATAATTTATATTATATTAATTTAATATAATATATCATACATCTATATTTTATTATAAATATAACACGTAATGCATACATAATTTAGATGAAATTTATTGTGACTTCAGAAACTTCAACCTGTTCTCATTTTGAGGCAAAGTCCAAAGGTATAATGAGTCCTCATGCTTTATTTTTTCAAGTGTCTCTTTGGCATCTGTTTAAATTTGTGTCTGCGCTTTTCTTTCCACTCCTATGGTGTTTCCATCTTTTTAAAATCACACCAGGTCTCCTTTTTACATCTCCCCTAGCTCCAGGCTCAGCCCAGCTAATATCACCTGCTGCCCTAGTCTTCTCTCCTGCAGAGAAGCACCCAGACCCGCCTGTTTCTTCACAGCCTTCCGCTCTGCTGGTCCTCTGCCCACTGAGCAGGCCCAGAATCCAGTGACAAGGCACTGACTTACGTGTGCATTTCAGAGTGTTGATGGGCCAGTATCCAGAGAGAGGGCAGGTAAACTGTCGCATCCCTCCCCGGGACACATAGCCCGGCCGGCAGGAGTACAGTATCTGCTCCCCTGGATCATAGGATGTTTGTAAGGGAGAAACAGTGGCAAATGGTAACTCATCTGGCTTGGGACAGGCTGAAATCGAGCACAAAGCAGTTAGTTAGTTAAGAACTCTATATTTGCATTTTTAAGTTCAGCTAGCACAGAAGTGAACACTATTGCATGCTGCCAATAATAACTACTGAGCCCTGTGCCAATTACTCCCTATGTGCTGTATCTCACCAAATCTCAACAACATGTTATTGTTACCCCCATTTTTGCAGGTCAATTGGCTAACGATCTTATGGGTTAGCTTTACACATGGCAATACTAAAGCATAAGTATCAACCCAGCCTCTCCAGCATCAACCCTAAAGAGAATTTAGAGATATTAGTGATCCCTGGCTTATACGAAGTGGGTGGATACGTTAATTATTTTCGCAAAAGTGAAGAGTACTCACTCCGTCCAGCAATAGCCAAATGGCAGAGAAAACCCGAGAACAAGATGAGCACTGGAGAAATCATTGTGGACGACTCTTCCCGGCACTACCCAAGTGGCTACCCTCTACCAAAATGAGAGACACAACTATGAATGTGCTTAAACATTAACCACTGTTGTGTGTGCTTTGCTCTCCGTAAATAGAAGATGAAGTATCATAATGTGAAAGGAACTCTGAGGCCTACATTCTTCCATTGTTTACTTTTCACTTCTGTGAATGTGTTGTGAAACCTTTGGTTTCTGTCTACATAACATTTATGTGAAAGACCCCAAACAGTTTGTTATTGGCTCTGATAGAACCCTGGTGATTCCCAGATTGCAGGGTCTCCAGTCCAGACGTCTCATTCTCCACCCTTTATTTTGTGTCTGTAGTGGGGGGATCAGCAAAAGACTGACCAGCCTGCCCACCTCCCCCACAGGCTTGGCATATACACTTAGGAGGACCATCTCGTACTTCCTGGGATTCAGCCTCTACAATAATATTCTAGTTTCCAGATGTATGACTCTAACGAACATCCTCATGGAGGCATCTAAAACGAAAATGCCTAAAAACTGAGCTCATCATCTTCTCTCACACACAATGTTTATTTCTTCCCGCAGTTAGTAACACGAGCCTCCTGGTAGCTCCGGTTACGACCTTAGAGCTGTCCTTGAGTCCTCAATCTGCTCACATTAAATCAACACATAGTCGTGCTCACTCATCCTTACTACTGCTTAGATCTGTCTAGACTGACTTCTAGATCTGCTTTAGGGGCTGAAAGTTGATTGGGACTCAAAGAAGAGGAGCTGAGTAGGGAAAAGGAATGGCCAGTGGTGACTAAGTTACTTGGGAAGGTTCAGGGGGGGACCAAGCATGATTCCATAGTTCTCTCATACTTTATTTACTCTGAGGGACTGATTATACAAATGGACAATGTCCAGACAGCATATAAAAAATGAGAACTATGACCTATAATCTCTGTAACAACCAATCCAGGAAATCAAATCACAACCTCATAGCAATCACCTCAACTTTGGACCAACCAGAAAAGGCCAAATACGTTCTTCTAACCAATCACGTAGGATTCTCAGCTTCTATTAGTCCACCTTCAGTTTCCCAATACCAACAAGCTCCAATCAGGGCATACTTGAACTGTTTCCCTTTTGTCCACTGTTAAATTTCCTCCTCCTCTAATTGACTTTGACTCTCTATCAAACACAAGTTATGATGGCCAGCTTTCTTGTTATGGAAATCTCTAAATAAGTAGCCTTTGCTTGTTCTCACTGGGGTGGTCTTGGTTTATATCCACAGGTCTAAGGTCCCCTGGGACAACATCAGTTTAAGAAATGTTCTTGTCAGGCAGTGATTTTTAAACTATGCTTCTAATGAACACTGTGTTCCATGATAAGGAAGAAAAATGTACTGCCACTATTATAAAATAATGGTGACCCTTCCCCTTTTGTGATTAAATCACCACACACACACACACACACACACACACACACACACACACATGCTGGATTACTCCCCGCCTTAGCTTTACTGTGGAGGAGAGAGAAACTAATGAAGAGGGGCTAAATTGTTCTATATAATAAGCCTCAGTGGTAGATGGAGAAAGAGAGAGAGAAACCAAGCAGGCTGGGCATCAGAAAAAGAAACTTTGAGAAGTATGAAATTGAGAAGAGAACGTTTTTGGCAGCAGCTGCTAACTGCATGATAGATATTGACAGGAGTAGCAATGGGGAGAGGGGTTTTTAATGATGCTTGCTGATGGATGTACTCCCTCACACGGGGGAGCTTTCTGGAGGAATGAAAACATTCTATATTTATTTTAGGTTGTTGCTACTTGGGTACATACAATTGTCAAAACTCATCCAATAACCATTTAAGATCTGTACATTTTATTATATGGTAATTATACCTCAATTTAAAATCAATGTCTCCCTTCTTTTCTTTTTCCCTCCCTTATTCTGCCCTCCCCTCCCCCTTTCCTCCCTCCCTCACTCTCTTCCTCCCTCCCTCCCTCCCTCCCTCCCTCCCTTCCTTCATTCCTTCCTTCTTTCCTTTCTAATTCTGTCCAGAAGTCATGGGGCAGACCTAAGTGGAGCAGTCATGGTGACCCTTGTGAGAATAGTGGCCCAGTGTTGTCACAGGATTGACTAGCAAACAAGAAAATATATTAGAGATAGTGAGAATCAGGATTCTTACTGATGAAGAGAAATAGCACTATGGGAAGAAGGAAAGCTAAAATGAACCTGTGGTATTGATTGAAACTGGAGAGGTCAGTATAAATTTTATATAGAGACAGACAGAAATAATTATAGGTATAAAGGTGTGCCTGTGTGTGTGTGTGTGTGTGTGTGTGTGTGTGTCTGTATATATATATATAATTCCTAGCTCTTTCCACTAAGATAGCCCAGGAACGGCAATACATCCAGTAGCAGCGAGCACACCTAGCCCCTGGATTGTTGTTTCTAAATACAACTCTCCACTGAAAGGCACCAAGCTGCTGCAGAAAACTGGCTGATTCCAGGTTGACGGGGGCAGGGAAAATGCCAGATGAGCCTGGAACATCCTGTTGTGAAAAACAACTCAGCTAATGCTCAGAAAATGATAGGTAACCTGTCAAAAGGACCCAGAAATGCTTTGAAGGGGCTTTTACTAGTCACATATGAGACAATCTGAGTGCGAAAGTAAGTAATGGCGACTCAAAGTAAATAATAAATTGTAACCCATTGATTAAAACAGTAATCAATGAGTTCCCATTGAGAGCAATAAACTTATTAACAAATATATTGGAGGATAAGGAAGTTATTCCTTACAGTAGAATGGCAGTTAATTAATATAGGAGGAATGCTGGAATTAGAAAATTGCAACTCGGAAATCATCATAGAAATATTTAATTCTGGCAAGAAATATTGGATTGGATGCTAAAACTAGGAAGTGTTAATGGGATGAGAAGTGAGATGCTCATATAGCTTTAAAAGGGACTCCACTTAAATCAATTATTTAATACAAAGGGGAAAAATGGGAATTTATAGGGGAAGAACTTGGCAGACACCATCTTAATCAAATAATCAAGATGAATACCATCATTTATGGGACAAATTGACATTGTGTGACCCCAGTGAGAACGCAATGAGATGAACATAGCATCTCTTCTGAGAGATTCCTGCCCAAAACATAATAACCTGGGTAGTGTCATGAGAAGGTATTGCACATACCCAAGTTGAAGGACATTATGCAAAATGACTGACCTGTAATCTTTTTTTTTCTTTTCTTTTTTTTAAGGAGTTATTTTATAATTTGAGAGAAGGTGAGAGAAAGAGAGAGAGAGAGAGAGAGAGAGAGAGAGAGAGAGAGACTAGGGGGAGGGCCCAGAGCAGTCTCCATAGTTGTACATCACGAGTCGTGACATGACTCGGATTCAATCCCTGGACCTCCTGGTTGCGAGGCGAGTGAGTGTGCCACTTCCTGAAATATCCCAGCCCCCACAGTCATCTTTAAAATGGAAAAGGCCTTGAAAGTCAAAGAAAACCTAGGGTGACATGGTCAGGGTGTGTACCATGTGACCCTCTTCCTAGAAGAGCGTGAGGGGATATTTGGTAACACTGGAACGGGGTCTCTGGGTAAAAAGTATATGCAAGTTTTTTACTCTCTTCATGGGAATGTTATGTATGTTTGAAATTTGATATTGTTTGAAAATATAACTAGAAAGTAAAGAATGTGAGCCCTTTTTATGGCTTCTTTGAGAGTACTCTTAATGAGATGTTGGGGGAAACTGGGATGGCTCAGTGGGTTGAGCATTCACCTTGCAACCCCAGGATCTGAGGATCAAATCCCAGCCCTGGCCCATGTGGACCTATGTGCTGAACTGGGGTGTGCTCCCAGTTTGGTTCTCACTGGGCGAGCCTCCCCATGTGGGAGGCCCCTAACTGGTTCCTGTCCTACGCCCACCTGTGGAATGAAACTATGTAGAAAACTAGTGACAGTGCAACTGTGAAGACTGCTCTGGGCCCTCCCCCTTCTCTCTGTCTCTGTCTTTCCCTCTGTCTCTCTCTGTCAAAAACAATAAAAATCATTTCTTTTTAATGAGATGTTGTTCTTAAACTGGACCATATGAGTCCTCAACTTTTATTTGCATCAATTCAATGGATAAAATGTTATCAATTTTACATTTGGATATATATAAATTATATATACATATATGAGTACATATACACATATATATGGATATACTGAATCATTGACACCAGTTCCTATTGACCAGCTACTAAACTTTTGGAAAATGATGCAAAGACAGAGTATGAGGAAAGTAAAGAAAAAACTAAATTAAACTTAGACAGCTTTTGGGGAGAGTCACCTATGTTTGTGGTTTTATTTCTGTTTGTTTTTGGCTTGTAAACTTTTCCCTTGTGCATAATGAAACACTAAGATAATAGATGCTAATGTGCACAATTAATAAATTATACTTAGTATCATTCCTGAGTGCTTTGCCACTTGAGTGTGTCTGTGAATTGCAAGATGTTCCTAGAACTATGCTAAAACCACACATGGGTCTAATGAAAAGCCTGATGAGTTTTAAGATGTACTGCAGCCACTCACCTTTCAATCTGTGATTTATTGTTTCATGTGATTGATCTGTGGTCTGGTCGATCATCCCCTCCATATAGTCCATATAGTTCAACTCACTCTCCAATAACTAACTTACGAAAATAACCAAGGAGCTGACTGATAATCGGCATTAAATGACATTTTAAAGACACATTAAAACTTACTGTTGAAGTTTAATTTGGCAGAGCAAATGGAAAAATCATTAAGGAAAAAAATCCAAGGAATTTTGGCAAATCAAGTGGCTGTTTTGTATTGATGGGGTTTCTACTCACCACTAGAGGTTAGCCAACTCTTGGTTTTAATGTTGCACTTAGTATATTATGTTTTATTAACCATGAACAGGAATACATAGACTCATAGACACTTACATTGAAGACTACATGATGACATCTGTTTTATTAATACATGAAATATAGAGCATTGTACTTAAAACTTTTAATAAATTTATATCCTTTCCTATTTTAATTTCTAAAACAAATTATAGACAGTTAGACTCAGAGTCCAAGGTTTTGTACTCCTGAAATCCTCTTGCATCACATGTTTAAAAACTTTCTTATTTACTTTGCCAGTGCAGACTTTCACCATCACATCAAGCATTTAGCAACAGTTCAAATAATTTTCTTAAAAATGAAAAAAAAACAAAGACCAACTTTCCATGCTGTGTCTTTCTGGGCTGGGATTCTAGCCAGTGTCTACCAACAAGCTCCCAGTGGAAAGAAAGATACAAGTGCTTTTGCTCCTCTGACAGCAAAATCTATCAGCAACTATGCACAGATTTAGCGAGGCGATGAGGGAACATGTCACTGGCTGAATGGGCACCATTAAATGTGTCTAGAAATGTACGGTCAGCCCAAGTCAGCACTGAAACACCTTTGTGTGAATTCTAGGATTTCCTACATGTCAATATGTTATTTTCTTTTTTATTTCCCAAGTCATAGCCCGAAATGCCAGAAAAAAAAAAAAAAAGGAGTCAGGGCAAAAGGGCTAATGACTCAGACACCGAGGGGAAGTTTGCTGGCCAGATTGACCAACAGTCAGGTTTTAAGCTGGATTTAGAGAAAAGTACCATAGATGTGATGGAGATTCTACGGAGATACATGTGAACCAAATAGAAAAAGTTTCTCAGAGGGCGACTCCACCAGGGAAGGAGGACGGGAGCGCCACCGCTGACAGAGTGGAGTGTCCTGGCTAACGACAGAGCTGTTCCCCACGGCACACTTGAGTCTGAGTCCTGACTCTGCCTCTTACTTGCTGGGTCATCTTGAGCAAGTGACATTCTCAGGTCGAGCTTTCATCTCTAAAATGGAGGTGAAAGTAAAGCCTACTTCAAGTGCTGGTTAGGAGTCAGTTAGAATGCATGCTGAGTTCTGACCAAGTGCCCGGCTTATACCGAGTGCTTGGACTAATTCAGCTCTCTTTAATATTCTTAGAATGTCAATGACTCAGATGTCTTATACCAAAGTACAGACACTCCTCACTTAACCACTGAGTTCCATTCCTACGATTAAGTCATTAAGCACATCGGTCAATAAGCGAGGAGCTGAACAGCACTTGTTTTGTAGTATGTCGTGGTGTCATAGGATATATATTTTCCAATAGATATCACGTGACAACACACTTGTAAATGAACTATCTTATCAGTAGGTAAGACAGAAAATCTATGAGAGTTTTGTGGGGAAAAAATAATCGAGCCAGGAATGCTTTCATTTTTCATAATTATAGGGCTGGATACTTTCCAGACAGCCCCTCATATTCTCGCAGTTGGAATAAATAAATAAATAAATAGATAGATAGATAGATAGATAGATAGATAGATAAATAAATAAATAAATAGACGTCCTGCCTAGACATCTACAAACACTGAAGTGGGTAGTGATTCACTCATGTCACATGAGCGTTTGCTGGAGCTGCTTCCCGGCCTTAGTCCTCTCCCACCCCTCAGCACCATCACGAGGCTCTCCTGTTCCAGGAGCTCATCTTTGCGTAGATAATACTACAGATGTTCCCAAGATTCGGCAGAGTCCTCTTGTTACCCAAGTAATGACCAGAAACAGGCCCTTCACGGTCAGCCCCTCAGCTGCTCCCTCTCCTCAACCCTCCCCAGTCCTGGTGGGTGAGGCTGAGGTCCAGTCCCAGCCCCCTTCTTTTTCCTACTTCGTGCAAAGCTCCAAGTTAAGTCAAGTTTGGGACTAAAAGGCCATGAGGCTTTGGAGCACAAAGAAGAGAACACTGGGAAATAGCACTGGTGTCATACTAGTTAGAAAAACAAGGTAGGAAATGCAAAGGAAAGATGGTAGGACCTCATGAAGAGATTCTAAGATTTATTTTTATTGTTTTTTTGACAGAGAGAGAGAGAGAGAGAGAGAGAGAGACAGAGAGACAGAGAGAAGGGGGAGGGCCCAGAACAGTCACCATAGTTGCACATCATTGGTTTTTCCACATAGTTTCATTCCACAGGTGGGCGCAGGGCTGCACAGGGCAGGAACTGGGCCCGGGTCTCACCCCAGTGAGAACTGAACTGGGGAAACTCCCCAGTTCAGCACATGGGTCCGCACGGGCCAGGGCCGGGATTCGATCCTCGGTCCCTGGGGCTGCAAAGTGGGCTCTTAACCCGCTGAGCCATCCCGGCTTCCCTGAAGAGATTCTAAAAGGGAATGAGGCTTAACAGATGAGGATATTATGCTGACAATGTGTTCACCAGCGATGTGATAGAGAAGAAAATGAGGAGGCAGCTGGAGAAACTAATATGACTCCCCAAGAAGTTCTCTGATGAGCTTAGATATAAAAAGATGATGCTGCGGGTGGGAGAGGCTGGAAGAAGAGGACTGTAAACATGAAATAAATTCAAATACAGCATAAATCGAGTCTGCAAAGTGTCAGAAACTCAGCTAACCAAGCTAATTCCAGGATGGGATACAGATTTTAAAGATGTAAAGACAACAAAGAGTGGGGGTCAGAATAGGCAGAGAAAGAAGAGGTGTTCTACATCATTAGGAAGACGATTAATACACATGGAAATTACATGTTTATGTTACTCATTACAAAAGTAGCATCATGCCATTCTAATCAACCTGGAAAACAAATATATAAAACAAATAGAATAATCCTATACAATCACCACATAGAGTTATGTCTTTTGGCATTTCTACATATCTAAAACAAAATCAGAATCAAATTCAGTGTGTAATTTTCTGTTATATTTTCTTATATGCACTTTCCCAGATCATTATTTATTTTTTTAATGGATGCTGTTTTTTCAAAGTGACTTTCATCATCTATATTTTAACCATCT
Source organism: Craseonycteris thonglongyai (assembly GCA_004027555.1). NCBI lineage: Eukaryota > Metazoa > Chordata > Mammalia > Chiroptera > Craseonycteridae > Craseonycteris > Craseonycteris thonglongyai. The sequence continues at coordinate 41,776 of PVKE010007065.1, read as the reverse complement.
CTCTACTTTTGGACATTTAGGTGGTATCTCTCACCATTATGAATATTGCCACAGTTAAGATCCTTCTACAAAATCTTTGAGTAAATGATTCTCTTAAGAGCTTATTTCTAGATGTGGAATTACTTGGAGAAAGGGCAGAACATTTGTAAGGATTTTGACACATATTGCTTGGATACCATCCAGAAAAGTTAGCTCGATTTATGCTCCTTCTGTACAATGTTTGCAGGTTCTAAACATAATGTAATGTTCACAAGGGATAGAGTTCAATTACTTAAATTTTAGTTGTTTTATGACTAATCTAGCAAAGAAAACTATACTCACACTGAAAAATATAAAATTGACTCTCCCCTAGAAAATGATATAAGCAGCTAGCTGTCCAAAATGCTTTTGGGGGCTCTAACCCCATAAAATATACCCCAAGTTGTAAAAACTTGTTATCATGACTTCAACAGCATGTCATCAATTTTGACAATATAGGATAGTGAGAAAGACAGTCTCATAACATGAACATTTTATTTGAAAAACAGATGTACAACATGTGATATTGTAAAGAATATATGCAGAAAAGTGCTAGAAGTTAATGTGCCAAAATGTTAGTATTTCAGTTAGAGATTCTTTTCTCTTGTTTTCTCTATTTCCAAATTGCATGTCATGTGTTTGTATCACTTTACAGTGGGAGAAGAATTAGTTTTTTTCATGATAAACATGACATATGCCTGAAGACTGGAGAAAAGCAATAGATTACAGAGATCAAGCATCAATTAAGTTTAACAGAAATTCACAGCCCAATGGTATGACTTGTTAACTAAATAAGATGGTGTAGTCGCACTTACATGATGGTGAGCTAATCACTAAAAAGCAACATGGGTTCTCTTTACCGGTCACGATAAATTATGCCCAATTCTGTTGTTTTGTTTTGTTTTGTTTTTAAGATTTATTTTATTGTTTGAGAGAAGGGGAAAGAAAGAAGGGGGGAGGGCCCAGAGCAGTTGCCATAGTGTACATCATGAGTTGTGACATGGTTTCATTTCACACAGGTGAATGTGGGGTCACAAGGGGCAGGAACCAAACCAGGGTCTTCCCAGCTGGGAGGCAAGAGCCTTCGCTGCCATCCCAGTGGTTACCAGTTGCACCACAGTTCAGCCTATGGATTTGCTCGGGCTGGGTCTGGGAACCAAACCCCGGATCTCATGACTGTGAGACTGGCATCCCCTGGTGACTTATCTTTTGGTGATATCCTTGGGAGTGAGATGCTGAAATGTGAACTGGGCTGCAGTATTATGAGTTGATTTTGCAGCTGCTTGTACAAACTGTATGTGAAAAGCTCTGCTCAGTAGCCATAATGTGAAACAACCAAACCCCACAGGATTCCATTAGTTCTAATAGGTCTAGACTATATGGAAGTAAAGGTGTGTGTGTGTGTGGGGGGGGTGTCTTTCTTTTTAAGAGAGTAAGAAGCATACATGTTTCCCATGAATATGATCTATCACTTTGTGTGTGTGTGTTAAATATAAATCTTTATTTTGAGGTGAGTATAGACACTCAACAATGTTGAGTTATATATACCCTTCAAGGGGATCATAGATTCTGAGAAATATTCTTAAAGATTTATCTTATTGCTTTTGACAGAGACAGAGAGAGACAGAGACAGAGAGAAGGGGGAGGGCCCAGAGCAGTCTCCATAGCTGTACATCATCAGTTTTCAACTTGGTTTCATCCCACACAGGTGGGTGGAGGTCTCACAGGGCAAGAACTGGGCGGGGGGCCTGGCACACCCCCTCGAGCCAGGGGCCAAACCTGGGGCAGGGGGCAAGAACTGAACTGGGAGCCTCTAGCATGAGAAGCACACCTGAGTTCAGCATGTGGGTCCGCATGGGCTGGAGCCTGGATTCGATCCTTGGTCCCCCGGGCTGCAAAGCAAGCGTTTAACCCCCTGATCCATCCCGGCTTCCTGGAGAAATATTCTCAAAGCATCTCATTATCTGAATATGCACAAATGCATCAAGGACCTTTCCAGATGATTCCCCTTGTCTCCTTGGGAAAAACAAATCCAACTGATTATTTAAGCTGTCAAGGCTACTTATGATTTTCCCCTTGTTTCTACATGTTCTCGTATTAGTTTTCTTCGATATAGCTTGTCCCCCTTTGTTTGCCCTGCTTTCAAACCTTTCCATTTATCTACCAAGATACTTGTACTACATATATAACAAATAATACACCCCTGTATCCATTCAGTTCATTATTTGAAAAGCTGATAATTTAGAAAAACTTCCAAGAAGAAAACTATAGAATTTTGTCCCTAGTCCTATTTGATATTTTCAACCAATTGGGTAAAGAATAAAAACATCTTCTATAAATTTTCAGATGTTGCCCAGCTGCGAGAATACAGAGTTGATCAAGAAAAGCTCAATATGAAAGCGGATCAAAAAACAAACAAACAAAAAACAGAATTATCTTTCTTTGATGTGAGAGGATTATACACTGGAAATTTGTTCTTCCAGGGCCAATGGTCAACCAAAGTTTTTATCTGGAAATTTTGAGAAGGTTGCATCATGATTTACGGAAGAAACATCCCACATTGTGACAAAAAGATGACTGGTTCTTCCATCATGACAATGCAGCTGCCTGCACCATGCTGAGCGTTAAGCAGTTTTTGACCAAAAATGGCATGACCCCATGCCCCACCTTCCGTTTGCTTGATCTCACACCAAGCAATGTTTTGTTTTGTTTTGTTTGTTTGTTTTCCGGGATGAAAAATGCCCTCAAAAGGAAACATTTTGCTGATGTGGAAGAGGTGAAACAAAAAATGGCAGAAACGCTAAAAGGCATCAAAATTGATGAGTTCAGAAAACTGTTTTGAACAGCGGAAAAAGTGTCTCGATAGATATATTGCATCAAACGGAGTGCTCTTTGAAGGTGACTGAAGTTTAAACATGTAAGAATAAATACACAACTTTTATAAATAAATTCGGAGGGTGGGACCTCCCCTCCTACATCAACCAGAAACCACAAGGTCAGTGTAAATTTCACAAGAGCAACATAAACCTCAGCACATAGGTTGAGTAAGTAGGGGGCGGAGCAGTTTTAGCTTGAAGAAATTCCAGATGTTTCTGCTGACCGCAGTAGTGACACGGCTGAAATGTCATCAAATTACATTGTGTTCAAAGTCATAGACAACTCCAGCGTTGGACACAATTGCTTCTTTGTATCTTGCTGGTCAGACCAAAGTTTGGCAATTGTTCTCTCTGCCTGGAAATCTCTTCTCACTTGCTTTGCCCTTTCTCTCATTGCTCCCTTCTACAAACTTGGCTAAAACACCACCCTATCCCCTATTCGTGCCACACCTCACCGCCCTGCTATACCTCCTCATCACCCTTACCAGCACCTGAAATTACCTTTCTGAATTTACTTATGTATTGATTATCTGCTTTCCCAACTGGAGGACAGGCCTCTCTGAGGGCTGACCCTGTCTTTACTTATTGCTTCCTCAGCACCTAGGACAGTGCCTGACACACCATCGATGTTCTATCCATAGCTCTGGGCTGACAGATGATGGGACAAAGAATAAAGTAACATGGTTGCTTAAAGCCATTTCCTTGGCAACACTCACCAACTTGGCAGATTTGCTTCTGGAAATCTACCTCTTTGGAAAATGCAAATGCTTCCTGAAAAAGTTAAGCCTCATCCACACTGTCACACAATTTATGTCATCAGAATACATATATATTAGAATAGCATTAAAATCTAAGCATTTTGGTTGAAACAGGTGAAAATCTTGAAGGGTAGTAGGTAAGCCTGGATGGCAGCTAGAACAAAGAGTAAGAGCGTGGAGTGACTGTCCCTAGCAGAGAGAGGACAGAAATAGAAACGATGCAGAAATGGTGACCCAGGCCAAGTTTATCTTCTTGTTGCATCTCTTGAAGCTGTGTGATGAGCCTGAGTGAAAAGACTGAGATGGCCAATGAGCAGTGTGTCTTAACCTCTTTCAAACTCATTTTTCAAACAAAGCAGTGCAGCTCATTACTAATGCATATTTTCTGCTAGTAATGAGGCAGGGTGTCACACGGCTATTCACAGAGGAAGAAATCATACACCTCTTGACCCTTTTGTCCCATACATAATTGGTTCTGAGATGTATTTAATGAACTCATCTTTTTGACAAACATAAAAATCTCATGCCCTGGTTTAATGTTATTTGAAGAAAAGACTATGACCAGAACCAGATTAGAGCAATGGTAATAGGAGAAAAAAATGTTTTCTCTTGAAATATACATAAATTTTAGTTACAAAAACTGTGAGATTTGCATGGGTTGGCTTGCTTCAGTGGGGGAGCAAAAAATACCTTTTTCTTCTACTCTTCTCAGCTGGAGCTCCAACAACAAAAGACAAATAAACATATGAATCTATTTAAATATTTATTTGCCATGGAAAAACCTCATAAGTAAATGAAGACCCACAAAGTGGTTAAACCAGATCGTTTTTTGATGATAGGTTTCAGGAAGGGTAGAAAGTCATGGGAAAATGTGATAGGACAAAAAGGATACAAGGTAAGTGTAGTAAACTGGGGAAAACTTTGTTCCTCAGATTTCTCAGGTGGCATTCCTATCCTGGAGATTAGGAGACCCTTGTCCTCTGAGTTTGTGGAAGGCATTTCTCACGTGAGGGTCTTATGACCTGCTTTCGAGGAAGGTCAGAAAGCCCTTCCACACAAGCTGTTTGCCAAATTCCTTCAGCTTAAAATATTCAACATGTCCAGGTTCCATTCTTTAGGGTTGCGTGTCCTTGGCCCTGTCACGACAGGGTTCCTTTTCTACCAGTGTGAACTCCAGGAGAGGACTGAGTAGAATACCTCTGTAGAAGCCATCTGGAGTTGCTTTGTTTTCACACAAGACACTCTCTGCATCCTAGGAGGCAAATTTCCCAAGTATGACCTGCCACCTTTGAGAACACTGCTATGAAAAGACCTCCACATTCTCCAAAGCCGGAATTCACATGAGAAGGGTCAGCTCTTGGTGCAACCAGGCCTCTCTGGCTCACTCCAAACTATTCCCATTCACGCTCCTAGTTGCAGGTGGACAGAAAAAGGAAAAAGGTGAAAAAGGAAAAGGGACTTGAATATGTATCCTCTCTCTCCTCCATTGTACATGCACACAGTATAAAACTACATAAGTTCAGACGCTCATCCTCTTCCTGCGAATGTAAGAGACTATTGTACAGTTATGACAATCCACATACACATGATGCAAATTATTCCTCCAGCACAAAATATAAATAGTGAGAGGTAAATTACTGTCTCATCTCTCACCACCTTGGTTTTCCTCAGAGTCAATCACTGCTACTACTATCTTGGGCATCATCCTTCTAGATATAATCTACGCTATTTCTTGATTCTATGTTATTCTATTTATACCAGGCTCAGCATAGGATACATACCAGTCTCGATCATGTTTATCGCACAAAGCAATACATCTTGGTGATCATCCCTATCTATAGATATGGACTTACCTTATTTTTTAAATAGCTTCATAGTATGCCCCTTGTATGGGTATATCATAATTTATTTAACTGGATATTTATTTTGTTTTCAGTTATCCACTGTTAAAAACTGTCCACTAGGGATATCCTTATGTGCACATTACTTTGTGCACATGTATAAATATATTCATAAGATGAATTCACAAAAGGGGAATCACTAGACCAAGAGTGTGTGCACTTTAAATTTTGATATTCTCAATTTGCCTTCTTTTGGAATTTGGCCGAGATTATGGAATTTTCTTTCACTGAGAAGGTGACACACCCCAATAAATTTAACAATAAACAAAGAGATTGTAACAGTTTCACAACCACCAATAAAGCATAATATCTGAGATAAACACTGGCTGTTGAACGCTGGTCACAGTGGACGAAAGTTTCCTTCCATGAACGCCAGATGGCGGAATGGGCCCTCATGTGTCCGTGGTGGTGACTTGAACGGGAGCTGAAAGACTTGAAGCCTCGTTTTGGTCCTGTAGATTCAGTAGATGAATTTGGCGAACTGTTGGACTTCGATGAATCTCTATAGATAGAGATGTTTCAATGTATCAGTAATAGCAGATGGAAGCTTGTGCTTTTTTTTTTTCCCCACCTTTCACTTGCAAGAACACTAAAAAGATCCTCATTTTTTTGCTCTTATAATTTTTCCCCATTACCCAAACACTACACTTTCTCCCACTGAATGGAAAATGTGTGAATGGTTCAGAGAACACAAGTTAGCTATAACTCATGGAGTTGCATTTATGTATGGAAGTGACTTATTTTGTTCATGTTGCTGCAACAAGGAAATGTATGAACATATGTATGTCACACAAGACTATTTCTTAAAGCAAATAGAAATGAATAATTAAAGTTGATGTATTTACTGTGATAAGGGCTTCCATTTGGCAGAATACCAGCAAATCAATTTCACAGCAGAAAAACATGATTTTTCTTCCTGGAGAGTGTGTCATTTCAAACAGAATATATCCAATTAGAGTTGCATCTGCTTTGCAATTTATGAGTACACTTAGTTCAGATGTGAGTTTAGATAGCTGCCCCTCACCTACAGCCCACATACCCCCAATGGAGGAAATACTCATTGACTGGGGCTTTCTAGCCTGGAGGGGGAAATATTTCTTAATCATGCCAACAGTCCCTTAAAGGTAAACAAGTAGAACACTAATGAAATTGATCTTCTGAGCTACCTCCACAGGACCGATGTTTACTACCTATTACAGTCTATTGCTGTTTCTCCTGAGCAAAAGGCAGGTTTTTATTTGTAATCTAAGATGAAACATATATAAACTTAGGGGCAAAACTATCTAGTCGCTATAGTTCTTTAGGTTACTAAAAGTTCTCAAGCTGAACAGGAAGGGACCCTGACTCAAAGAAGGGGGAAACTGAGGTTAATGAAGACCTACTAAGTCCTACATTGTTTAGACCTATTAAGACCTATTAGGTGCTAGGAAACCAAGGCTCAGATGAGTTAAATGAAACCCAAATTAACACAAGGACTGGGTGGCCAAGAAGGATTTGGACAAAACTCTATCTATGCGGACCCACATGCTGAACTCAGGTGTGCTTCTCATGCTAGAGGCTCCCAGTTCAGTTCTTGCCCCCTGCCCCAGGTTTGGCCCCTGGCTCGAGGGGGTGTGCCAGGCCCCCCGCCCAGTTCTTGCCCTGTGAGACCTCCACCCACCTGTGTGGGATGAAACCAAGTTGAAAACTGATGATGTACAGCTATGGAGACTGCTCTGGGCCCTCCCCCTTCTCTCTGTCTCTGTCTCTCTCTGTCTCTGTCAAAAGCAATAAGATAAATCTTTAAGAATATTTCTCAGAATCTATGATCCCCTTGAAGGGTATATATAACTTCAAGTCTAGACCAAGTCTAGGTTTTCAATGGATAGACCCCCAGCCCGGCCACCTTCCGCATCACCAGCATCCCTGGAGATTTCTTCAAAATGCAAATTCTTGGGCCCCGACCTAAGGTCCAAGAATCGAAAACTGAATCAGGAACTCTGGGGGTGGGGCCAGGCAATCTATTTTAATGAGCCTTCCAAGAGATTCTGATGCAAGTTTAAATTTGGGAACCACTGTTCTAGAGGCATTCTTTTTCCTCAACATGATGCGTGGGAGTGATGCAGGGAATGGGAAACGAGTGTTCACTGAGACACCACGATGAACCAAAAATACTATGATGGGTGTGTCACATCTTATTTCTTTTAAGCCTCATGACAGCCGTGCAAGTTAGGTGTTATTATTTTTATTTTACTGTGAGGAAACTGAAGCTGAGGATGATAAGGTTATTTGGTGAATCAGAGAGGCAATTTATACTTGGGTTTATCTGATTCTACAGCCTAAGCTTCTTCCATAATCCACTAGACAGTTCTATCCTAATAGTGATACTGATCAGCTAAGTGTTTGTCTATCCTGAGGGTAATCTCCACACACACAATTGTAATAAGCTTGATTATGTGGTTTCTCAGCCTAAATCTAGATCAGAGATAACAAAACAAATAAGAGTGGTGCTGCTAGAAGCATATTAAAGGGATTGGAAAGTAACAGCTAAATAGTCTGGAAGGAGATAGTAAAAACCACTAAAAAGTGAATAATTAAAAAAAAATTAAGACTGTATCATAATTGGAAAAAGCAATAAAGCTTAGTTTTTAAAAGTTAAAGATCTGGGGCTATTTTGTTCAAGGGCCAATACTTCAACACTTCTTGAACTTGTCCTTTATAATCATGGCCATCATAATGGTGTGTTAGCCATTGAAAATAGGTTGAGTTTTCTATGTAACAATGTGTGAAGTGCACTTCAGAGAGATCTGTATAAGAAAGGGTTCAAGTGGGAGATGCGTTGGCTCTGGAGGCACAAGATACAATTCACCCAAATGCTTCCACAGATGTTAGCATTTCTCAAGGCCATTATTGCCTCGAACCAAGTCAGCCTTCGACTCCTGAGCCTCCTTTTCCTTGTGCCTCATGTGTATTGTTGAAGGGCCCCTGTGGAACCCAGGCCTAGATTGCAGCCTGGAGAAGATGAGGCCCTGACTAGGACACAATTACATGGAAAGGGACTGGAGCTCTGATGGAGGTCATTAAGGCTTCTGAAATAACTGTTAAGAATCCTGAAGGAGCTGACTTATGCCTTTGTCCTTTCGATACAACAAAAGAGGTCCCATGAGACTGCACTAGAAGACTTCAAATGCTTTCTAAGCCATTGTTGCTACTGTGGGATTGGCCACATCAGAGCTTGTTTTGTTTTGTTTTGCAAGGTTTCTAACCAGGATTTTGTTGGCTCATGGCATTATAGAAGGCTTTGAGGGTTGCAAACAAAAGAGGTGCTAGCAGATCACAAATCCGAGTCTTGAATGTCCAAAAGAAATAGGACAAAGAGGTGGACAGAGAATCCAGGAAACTGGCACGAAAATGAAGAGAACAGATCAGCGGGCCTGTGTGAGGCATCTGTCCACAGGCATTCCTGCCACACACTACAAGTGCCCAGCCAGTGGCAAGGCCCTAGCTGCTAACAAGAGCATGCTAATTCAGAGCACCAGCTGGGTCTTGCCCGCCTTGTCAATGAAGTCTCATCAGGGAAAGAAAAGAATGTTCCTACCTGAGAATCACTCATGAGGCTGAACTCATTACTGGCTTCTCTGCAGTTGGATACAGCAACAGGATAGCCATTTAGGGGATGGCTGATCTGAAGCACACAGAGGCATAGTCACTGAGCAGTTACAGAGCACCAATTTCAAGGGGACCCCTTGAATGGCTCCTACCAGCAAAATAGGCTTCAACAAGCACCATCTGAGCAAGCCTCAGAAAAAGCACCAATGCTAAAAGAGCAGCAGTTCGCATGAGCTCACACAAGCGGTAGGCTATTTGAGGGACTGAGCTAACATGTGGGGTGAGGAGGAAAGGCAGTGGTAGACCAGATGGCCACACCCAGAGTTTAGCTCAGCTTCTTGGCCCAAAAGGGAATCTGCCTCATCTCCCAGTTCCGGCTCCATGAACAAATCTGTTTCTTTGGTCCAATATTGAGGCACAGTTTCTACTACATTCCAGGCACTATGCAACATGCCTTCCATACTTGATCTTAGATAGTCCTCATACTTTTATGACATAAGTACTATTCCCACCTTTCTCAGAAGCACAAACTAAGACTCTAGAAGAGGTTATCTTGCTCAAGGTAATGCAGCTGTTGTGACATACAGCTGGGGTTCAGACTCAGGCATTCTGACCCCAGAGCCCACCCTCCAAATGCCCCCCACCTTTCCTTGCCATTTAGTGTGGTCCTGAGTGGGGAGAGCTGTGGGTATCAGGAACCACCTGGGAGTTTGTTAGAAACGCCCACCACTGAAGGAGAGCCTGCATTTCAACAAGACCCCCTGGTAATTCCCCTGCTTGTTAAATCCAGAGGGAGCAGCTTGCCCTAACTTGCTTCCCGCTGCTGTGTCTTCCCTCCTCCCCCAGTTCACATGCATATTCTGCGGATGGGTGGGGACCAGTAAGTGCTGACAGGAGGGATGGGAGTGGGGCAGACATTCAGCCAGAGGTCAAGGCCAGAGTCATGCACTGGCTCTTGTTACTTCTGTGGCAATGACTTTCTTGCTATTTCCCTGATCCTGGCCCTCTTTCATGATGTTAGTGCCCTTGAGCACTTACCATTGTAACGTTTCCCTTCAGTTCTTAAATCTTTACCAAGACACAACCGCCGACCACTGACTTCTGTTTCTCAGAGACTTTTAACAGTCTTTGGAGCCCTCTTCAGTGCACCCCTTCTCCCTTTGATAAATGAGTTGAAATTGAATCAAAGAGATGTGGTATTGGGGTGGGTTAGCTATCACCCAGTCCGGTGGCTCTTAATCTTGGCATGCGTCCCAGGGCTCTGAAAGGCTTTTCTAAAACCCACCCCCAGAACCCTCTCCCGATCTGACGTTCAGAATCTCTGCAAGGAGACCCAGGAATCCTTGTTTTAAAAAGCTTTCCAGGTGATTCTGGCATAATCTCAGGAATAGCCATTAAAAATAATTATTTCCATTCCAAACTTATACTGATGATCTCATTTCTGTGCTCTGTGACCAAACAAAATGTGGTTGATTCCTCTCCCACCTCCTAGTCCTTTCAACACTTGGAGGCAAACAGGAAGTGGAAAGAGTATGATTTAAAAATCTGTTAGAACTGGGTGCAAGTTGCAGCTCTGACACATGTGACGACACGGATGAACCTTGAGGACCTAATGTTAAATGAAATAAGCCAGAGACTAAAGGACAAATCTTATATGATCCTGCCTATATGCAGTGCTAGACCAAGCAAATTCATAGAGACAGGAAGCAAAGCCATTGTTATAGGGCCTGGGGGAGGAAGGATAGGGAGTTAGTGTTTAATGGGTACAGAGTTTCTCTTTTGGATGAAGGAAAAGTCCTGAAAATGGATAGTAGTGATGATTACACAACATTGTGAATGTACTTAATGCCACCGAAACTTACAATTCAGAATGCATAAAATGGTAAATTTTATGTGATGTATATTATACCACAATAAGACGTTTTAAAAGAATTTCAGCTCTGTCCTTTAGTAGCTGTGCATTTCTCTGAGCTGCACTTTCCTCATCTGTAAAATGGGTATAGTAATATCTCCTGGGCATGTTGTTGTCAGGGGCCGATCACTTTAGGTAAATAAAGTGCCCAACACCCTACTTGCCTTTTCAGGGAAACGTGGAGAGTGAAAATGTTTAGATGTGATGAGTGATGGGAAATTTGAGTTTGTAATTGACGGTAATGTTAACACAGATTAAATTAAAGTGAGCAGTCAGAGAGGGCAGACTGACATTTCAAACTTTAGAACACAAATGAGTTTTAAGACAAAACACGGGACTTCAAAGGCATTTCAGCTTTTTGTGGGGCCCAGATTCCTCCCAGGGGCTTGCTGCTGGTTCTCTTCTGTGGTTGGGAAGTGGGCAGTTGTCTCTGACCAAGACAACGGTTTCCCAACCTGGTTCTACCTCCAAGCTGCCTGGGGAGGCCGTTAAACACGCAGACTCCTGGCCCTCTCCCTGGAGCCTGTGATTCAGGAAGGCACCAATTCAGCCCCTGAATAGATTTGTTATGTCCCTCCAAGTGTATCTGCCTCACAACCACAGTTGAGGACCGCTGAGCTGGGGACTTCTAGCTGCTTCTGATGTCCAGGCAGTTCAAGTGGCTGTGTGAGGAGGAGTTTTGATGGGAGGGTTAGAACAGGTCCTTGAGATCCCCAGGGAGCCAAGAAAGGGAGGCCAGCCCTAAGCTGAAGTGGAAATCCATTGCAAAATCAAGGAAATGGTCCCAAGTGGCCAGAGAGAGACGACCACAGAGAGAGGGGAAGAGAGAGTCCACAGCATTAGACCCGTGTCAAGTTTAGACGGAGCTCCATTTGATCAAAACCATGGGACATAATGCTGCCCCAATGAAAATCACCATGCATTTGAGTGTACAATTACTGACTGAAGTGAAGGCTGAAATTGAAAAGTAAAATGTTATGTGCTGAGTATGAATTCAGATGCACCCAAAGGCCCATTACTTTACATCTCAAAAACAAATTTAAATTGCTTTGGGCCCCTACCTAATGACTGGCAGAAAATCCAGTCCCAAGAGAGTCTGCGAGACGGTCCCACCCTTCTCCTCGTGATGATGCAGTTCTCCAGCTGCTCTGTCCTGAGAAAAGTGTGGCTGGGGTTGAGGCCTGAACCCTTGATCCTCAACACCATTGAAATTGTTCTTTGGCTCCAAGATGCTACAGATAAGCCCTGGCCCATGCCACATGGTCCCTGACTCTCAGGCATTGTGGCTGTGGTGTGTGTGTGTGTGTGTTTTGGGGCCAGGGGGAGGGGGTGCCTCTGCAACACCCTGCCAGAGGTCCCCTTTGCTGGCCTCAAAGCGCTGCACACAGGAGGTGCATGCTCACGCATGCCCAGAAGGAGCAGCTGCCTCCCTTCTGATCTTTTCTGCCTCCCACACTCCCGTTTGGTGATTTCCAAAGATGGCCCTGCTGTGAGGCTTTGGACATGCCTCCGGCCTTTCCTCCTCAGGAGCAAATAGGGAATGGAGAGAATAAACCCAATCAAAAAACATTGTATTTTTCCCTAGTAATTCTCCCTGCTCCTGCTGTGAGAAACAGATGTATTTGCCAACCAGTGACAGCCTCGCGAGCCCTGCAGTCACCGCAAAGGTGCTCCCCACAGGGCAAATGGAGAGGCAGGGACCCACACAGTGCTCCCACCCCACCGAGAACAGGCAGGTCCCAAAGCCTGCTTTTCCTGAGTCACCAGTTGGACTTGTTGAATTTTGCTGTTAAAAAAAAAAAAAAAGGCCAATTCCTTCCTTAAACCAGTCACGCCCATTCTAGTATTAAGTCTGACCCTTGGACTTGCATTAATAAATGGCGATAGTGAAAAATGCCCAGGAAATTCCATGAGGCTGGTTCCATTCTAAGACATGGATGAGTAAGGATTTCAGGCTGCAAGTAACAGCAAGTGACTCCAGCAACCGTGTGCACGAAAGGATAAAGGGGAGCTCATGAGTTCTTCAGGAAGGCTGGAGAAGCAGGCATGAAAAGGGGTGCTTCACAGACGTGGCAGAGATCACGGGACTCAAAACAGGACAGCCTTGAATAGTCCCTCCCCTCCCCCTGCTTTATATTTGTGCAGTAAGCCATTGAGTTTTAATTTTTTTTCCACCTCAGCCATTTTGAAGTTGATAGTTCAGGGGTTTTTTCAGTTCTGCTTTATCGAGATAGAGTGTCTATAGCATACAATTCACCCATTTAAAGTGTACAATTCAGCGATTTTTGGTATATTACAGAGACGTGCAACCACCCCTACAGTCAATTTTTATCACCCCCAAAAGACTCCCCATACTCTGTAGCTATTACCTCCAGTCCCCCAATCCACTCATCCCCAGGCAACCGCTAATCTACTTCCTGTCTATAGATTCTTCTCTTCTGGACATTCCGTTCCATGTAAATGGAGTCATATAATATGGAGTCTGTTGGGCCTGGCTTCTTCTTCACTTCGCATCATGTTTTCAAGGTTCATCATGTTAGCAGGCACCAGTACTTCCTTTGGTGGCTGAATAATAGTACTCCATGGTGTGGATAGACCACATTTTACTTCTTCCTTCATCAGTGAGTGGATACTTGGGCTTTTTCCTCCCCAACTTTCAGCTATTTTGAACAGTGCTGCTCTGAACATTTGGGTACAAGGTTATATGTGGATGGATGCTTTTCTTTCTCTTGGGTATATGGTTAGGAGTGGAATTGCTTTAGCCTTTCTTTTCTAAGGAACAAGCTTGAGATTTGTTCTAGATTTTTCCTCAGACGGTCCCCAGCAGGAGGGAGCCTTGGTGCTCATGCTCTAAGCAGCCTGTAACTGATGCTTCCTCCTCTTTGTCACACTTCCCCTGCCTGCAGACTTGCCCCCTGGATCGCCTCCAACCTGTAAACTCGCACATCCAAGTCTCTGGCTCTGGCTCTGCTTTTAGGCAACTCAGACTAAGAATAAAGCCCATTCTTGGCCACACCTGTTCTCCAGGTGTCAGGGAGAAAGATCGGGTGACCCTTTCACCTTTCATAAAGGAGGCAGGGCCTGCAGCCCCCAAGTCTCATCCCCAAATAAGAAGGCTGTTCTGATGTAAAGTAGGAAAAACAAAATAATACCACCACCAAAAAAGCCAGTAGTCCACCTCCAGGTGATCACAGCAGGTGGAGGAAGAGAATCAGTGTGTTCGGTGCATATGACGCCCACAAGGACTGTGTGTGCGTTACCCTGAGTCATTCCCACAACAGCTCCGAGAGGTGGTGTCAGGGAGGCTGGGGATTTGCCCAGGGCTGTCCCAGAAACGGAGGAGCCCAGCTGGCAGTCAGATTTGTCATCTTCCCCTTTGCCCAGCCATTCCTACAGTGCGAATCACAGCCAACCTGCAATTTCCTCATTGCACCGACGTGAGCGTGTTTTTGGGTTCTACCTTCTGCAAAGGAAGCCAGATACTTCTTTTCCAGCCCCGTGAGCTTCCCGTTTCTGGGAGGCGGTTGGCTCCCCCATTCCCTGAATAGGATGGAGTCCCATTTGCATTTCAGCAATTTTATTGATTAAACCTGGTTCTAAACTTTTGCATCCTTGACACAGGGCCTCCACTGCAGTCCTACGGGATAGGGAACATCCCCGTTGAAGAGGGAAGTCTAAGGTAGGGTGGCATTCCTCATGGAAGGAGCCCCTCTAGTACTCCCTGGTTAAAACTGAGCATGCCTTGGAGACAACCACTGGAAAATCATGCACGCGTGCAACTGGTGGCTGCTCCTGGGGATGTAGGTAAGAAAGTCACTCAACTTAGGGACTTTGCCGCGAATCATACACCTTATTAAAGGTGTATGATAACAGAGGGAAAAACCCATCTTCCCGCTCGGTTATAACAATCACCACCACCACCACCACCAAAATGACGTCAGCTGAATCTGATGGAAAGAACAGCAGCTGAGGGGTCAGAAGACCTGAATTGGATTCCAGGCTCTGTCTCTCTGCAGCTGTGTGAGTTTGACTAAGTCACTTAACCATCTTTCAACCTCAGTGTCCTCATCTACAAGATGAGGTTTTGGTGAAGGTCAGATAAAATTCTACTTGTGAAAGTTTTACACAAATACTAGCTTTGCTACTATTATCTCTAGGAAGACCATACAGACTATATATTGCTATTTGTCTACAAACCAGGCTGATATCTGAAGTATGGAGCAATCATTAATAACATCTGTGCAAGGGAAGCCGGGATGGCTCAGCAGGTTAAGCGCTTGCTTTGCAGCCCCAGAGCCCAAGGATCGAATCCCGGCCCCGGCCCATGTGGACCCATATGCTGAACTGGGATGTGCCCACAGTTCAGTTCTTGCCGGGACCTATGTGGAAGGCTCCAGCCCAGTTTCTGCCCTGTGCAGCCCTGTGCCCACCTGGGGAGTGAAACTATATGGAAAACAAATGCTGTCAACTATGGAAACTGCTCTGGGCCCTCCCCTTCTCTCTGTCGCTCTCTGTCTCTCTCTGTCTCTCTCTCTCTGTCTCTCTGCCTCTCTGTCTCTCTCTCTGTCAATAAATAAATAAATAGCATCTGTGTAAAGAAACTATTGAAAGCCTCAGCTTTGTGTTAGAGATGCCCAGTGCCTGAATAGGGGGAAGAAAAAGAGTTCGTGAAACCCAGGTATAAGTCTCAGGAAAAACACAAATGCTTTAAAGCACTGGGTCTCAAAGTATGGTCCCAGAACCAGCAGTAGAAGCATTGCCCAGGAATCTGTTCAGAATATAAATTCTCAGGCCCCATCTGGATCTCTTCAATCAGAAACTCCAGAGGAAGGACTTGGAACCTGTATTTTAACAAGATTTAAATGATTTTTTAAATTTAATAAAATTTAACAAGATTAACACTCCTCAGCTGGCTGAAGTTTGAGACACCCCCCCCCTCCACAAACACACACACACAACTTTAAATACATGACCTCAGTTATTTCATACAACAGAGATGATAAGCATGCTTTAGTACAGGGATATCCAACCTTTTGGCTTCCCTGGGCCAAAATTGGAAGAATTGTTCTGAACCACACATAAAATACACTAACGCTAACAATAGCTGATGAGCCAAAAAATCATATTGTAAGAAAGTTTACAAATTTGTGTTGGGCTCCATGCAAAGCCCTCCTGGGCCGTGGGCTGTGGGTTGGACAAGCTTGCTTTATTATTACCATCTTGTAGTTGAGAACACTGAGGCTCAAAAGAAAACTAGAATTTGCCCAAAGTCACAGGGACTCACCTGACGCCTCCGTCCGTCCCTGCTACATGACGTATTGCCTTTTAGAGGTACAACTTGTCTGAAAGTGCCCTCCCAGCAGATGACTAAGTCAGCTGGCACCACCTTCCAGCCTAGCCAGTATAGTGACCGTGATGCATTGGGAAGATGTGTCACTCAGCAAACAAAATTGGCAAGGGTTGTGCATTGAGCCACGGTGACTTGCTAAAGGCCAAGGGCCTCCAATCTGATTATGGGCGTTCCGGGTGACCTTCACACAACTGAGTGATCCTTTCCTACTTGGCTCTTCTATAATACATACTGCACAATCACCCTGATGCTGTTCCCCACTCCACTCCAGCTCCCCGATCAAGCCAGTGCCCCCATTCCTGGCTGAGGTTTCAGGGTGACCGGTCTGCTATGGGCCTCTGCTGAGCACCCTACCCCCCAAGACCTCCTCAGACGCTCTGGGCACATGCAGGAACCTGGGTGTCCCCACTTCCAGCCCGGTTTTGGCTGGACCTGAGGGTGAAGCTCGTCTACCTCAGGTCTGCCCTCCCCTGCCTCCTGTAGCTCTTAATCTCTGGATATGTCACTCCACCATGAGTAAGGACAGCCTAGAGTCATTCCCAAGGCTTCCCACAGAAAAGGATTTTCCATTTCCCTTCTGGGGACCCCCATAGGTGGAGCATTAGCACCTCTCTCCCTCAGGATACTTATTCCACACCCTTGTTAGGGAAGAAGAATTTCAACAGAACTGAATTCTTATAAGTCCTAGAGAAATGCTACCTTAGTGATTTCCGGTCTCCCAAGGCTGGGTAAAAAAGGAAGGTACAGTCAGGGTTCTGTTTAAGCCACCAGAAGACCTAGCTGGTGACTTTCCAGGCTGCCCTTCCCAGGGCACGATCCTGCTTACATCTCACGGGACACTGCTAGCTGCCAAGGAGGCTGGGAAGGTGGTATTTCAGCTGGACATCTTGCCTCCAGAATAGGACAGCAAGAAAGAAGAGGCAGATGGAGTTTGGTGGACCAGTAGTATTTTCAGGAATTAGGAGTAGTTAACTGCAAGAATAGCGAGTCTTAGGTCAGCCGTGCCAACCACACAAAGAAAAAAGTAATATAATTTGGCAACCAAGAGGTCACTCATGACCTTTAAGGGCAAGCACCGTAGAGCACTGGGTTGGGAGTTGGGTAGGGTGGGAGACCATTGACAAGGGTTAAACAATGAATGCAAGGTGCAGAAGATACAGCATCCAGACTTCTTTATAGAGATGTTGAAGAGAGACGAGAAGGGAGCAAAATAATGAAAATGTGCACACCATTTCCAACCTTTATTATGACTGCATCTTTTTTTCTCCCAGCTCAATCTTGACAAGACTTGCTAACAGCAAAATTGACTGAGGTAAGCTTTAGCTGGTCTCTTGTTCCTGGGGAAGGTGCTAATGAGGAATGAAATGGCCACAGGAGGGAGAAGTGAGGCCCTGGAATATGTACCAGCTGAGCCATGGGCATCCAGGACTTTCTACACAACAGAAAGCATTTTATTCATTTCTTAGTCTTATCCCTGCCAGTGCATGCCTCCTGCTTCCTTGGGTTCTTTCTACTCTTCCTTTATGATCCTTTCTTCCTTCCATCCCTAATATATATACTTTAATTAGGAAATTTACATTTGCTGAGCACCTACTATTTGCCAGGGACTAGACCTGGGGCATCCTGTCTGTTATTTCACTAAATTCTCCCAGCAGCATTTGCGGGATGTACATTATTATCCCCTTTTTACAGAAGAGGAAATTGAAGTTCATTTAGGGGTTAAATAATCTAGCAAGGCCAACAACAAAGTAGATTGTCACTGGGAATTACACTCAGATCATTAACTCCAAAACCTTCATTCTCTCCATTATTTTCTAGAGGATTCATGAAGGGCTGTCAGGGAGTTACAGAAATGTCAGTTACTTACTTGAGTACAAATTCTCAAAATAGACATGGAATTTCTTTTTTTTTTTTTTTAGATAAAGTCCAGATCTGCCTTTCTAACCAGGGCCACTGACCTGCTAATAGAAGCCCTCAGAAGGGCAAGCTTGAGGAATCCAGGCATTGTGTGGTCTGGCTTGGTTTTCTGTGAGCCCAAGCACGCAACAAGGCCTGAGTTGCTCAGCCATCTCCCTCCAAAGGCGCTGGGGCTGGTAGCAAAGTGATGGTGAGCAGCAGCCGGCGGCCACATGCCTCCGTTTATAGAATCTCTCAGGCAATGGACAAAAGAGTAGCAGCTTTCATAACAACTTGACATTGACAAAGTTTTTAATAAACATAGACTTTTTCTACTGTTATTGCTCCAATCATTTTCAGACAAAGTAACCGAGGGTTTTGGCCTTTACTTGGGTTATCAGCAGTAATAAAACATTTGGAATGAATCCACTTGGGGCCTTTCCAGAAATTAGTTTCTTCTCTTTCTCTCTCTCCCTCCCTCCCTCTCTCTCTCTCTCTCTCTCCCTTTTCTCCTCTCTCTCGCTCTCCCTCTCTCTCTTTCCAGGCCAGATTGCATTTCTGATCTTTCACTGAGGCCCGTTTATTTTGTGGAAACCTACCTTAGAGCACATTTTATGTGCTAAAAGAGGTAAAAAGTGATGACTCTGTGCTTATTTATTATTTTCTCATTAAATGGCCCTCTGGTGAATCAAATATGTACAACCTATTTGATCAACAAACAGTTATTGATCTCTTCTAAGGCTGAGTTTCTAAGGCTGAGTAAACATGGAAAGAAATTATGTTGTGTAGTTAGAAAAAGATACCCTAAGTTACCGTGCTGATTAACCTTTTAATTCCCATTGTCTAGGGGAACAATTGCTGATATTGTTAAAAAGAGAAGGACCTGAGGCACGGAAGTGATGGAGACCATCTGAAGCATTCTGTCTTTCACTTATTAAAAACTTGGATCAAGACACTGTGTTGTGCAACATGAATATTTTTCTTTAAAAGGCAAGCACATACACAGAGGTTACCTCTGGGAGATGGGAAGGGAGGAGACAGGGAGGAGAAAAACATTGCTCTACTATTTGTATTTTACCATGTGTCTATCTGAGCCTTCTTTAAAAAAAACAAAAACAAAAACGAGGTCAAATGAAAAAAGAAAACCCTCACCAAAGAGGGGGCATGAGTAGATGTTTGTGAGAAACGCACCCCCTCTGGACAGATTCACTAGTAAACACACTGTTGCCAATTCTTTTGAGCTAACACCACGCCTGTTGCAAATTTGCATAGCATCTCAGCTGTTAAGCTCGCCAAGGGGAAATGTGGCTGGAAGGGTTTCAAGTTTTGCTCCTAACTTCTGAGTAGCTCTGGTTGGTCCTCAATGTCACATGAGCCCCAAGAAGGATGAAAGGGAAAGATGAGGCATTGTTCCGGAAAACTTACAGAAACGCATTTGGGGCTGCCTGCATCTGGGTGCTTCAGAAGAAATCACATTGTTTTTTTTAAAGATTTATTTTTTATTGTTTTTGACAAAAACAGAGACAGAGAGAAGTGGGAGGGCCCAGAGCAGTCTCCAGAGTTGTATGTCATCAGTTTTCAACACGGTTTTGTTCCACACAGGTGGGCAGGAGCCGTGCAAGGAGCTGGGCTGGGGGCCTCCCAGCTCCTCAAAACTGGGGGCCTCCTGCATGAGAAGCACATCCCTGTTCAGCACATGGGTTCGCATGGGCTGGGGTCGGGATTTGATCCTCGGTCCCCGGGGCTACAAGGTGAATGCTTAACCCACTGAGCCATCCCAGCGTCCCCTGAAATCACATTGTTTTGTTTGAGAACCTCTGGCATCCTCATTTGTATATGTAGATGTTCCGGTTTAGAGATTCATTCAGAGCCCCTGATGAATGGTTCTGCATAGAAAAATCGGGCTCTAGCACCTCAGACAGCTATAGCTGGAACCTATACAGAATCTTTTCCAATAAATTGGGATCCACTGGGCGTGTCCCTTCAGGCAGTATGACTTCACCATGAAGAAAAAATAGCAGGAGATGCTTTCTCTATAGCCGGCATGCCCTCCCTTGAAATACACATATTTATTTATTTGTCATATGAAGCCCACGAGGCAAACTGGTTATTGCAAAGCTATTTTACATTACCAAAGAGTTCTTTCAAAAAATGATTGGTGTCTGATTGTTCAGTCCAATAATTCAACATTTTTTAGATACCGAAATAGGTAGATGGAGATAGTTACACTTTTTTTTTTTTTTTTCTCCTGAGAAACTCTGTCTGAAAATTCAATAGCGTGGAAGGATAAAAGGATTGTGAATGGCTTTTACTAAATCCACTTTTTTGTTCTATAAAGAATGTCTTCAGATAAGGGCTCCTGAAATTCACTTTAATGTTTATTTAAAGATGATTCGTTGGTAGCGCTGGGAATCAGAAGTGAAAACTAAAGTGTGAAAGGTCACTGTTGTGGACGATCAGTCAGAAGCAGAGTTAGAGCACCTCCAAAGGATTATTAGTCGTTGGACACAACAAGTCGACCCTGAGCTCCTTGGAGGTCGGAGCTTTGGCTTTCATCTCTGATTCTGAGGACGTGTCAGAGTAGAAGCAGGAGCCACGAGCTGTGGACCCTGCCCACCACACTTGAGACGATATGGCACAGGGTTACCTTTCACGGGTCACCTCAGGTGCATTTGGGACTTCAGGGACGTGGAGGTATGGAGGCAGCAGAATGGAGGAAGGGGAGTTCAGAGAGAGGACAGAGCAAGGCAAGAGGAATAGCAGATATGCCCCATGGTGTGATCGGCAGGGCAGGTTCTTGAGTACAAAAAGGAAGAGATTGGACAACAACCCCCAGAAATCAGCCTGAGAACCAGTCACCCAGCAGAGGCAAGAACAGGGGTGGGGGGGGGACTGGGGAGAGAGGCTGACTGTTCCTCCTTCTCCCATATCACAGGCACCAAATGTAGGATTTACTTCCATGGCTCTCCTTACATCTGGAATGAGAAGGGCAAGAGGCCCCCTGTCCTCCATGTCTTTGTCGGTTGCTTGACATTCTGCCGGTTACTTGAGGGTGCCGGTTGCTCGAGTTCCAGTTAATGGAGAGTTTACTGACATTTATCCAGCATCCCTCCACCCCGATGGGAGCCGGAGAACTGAGAGTCTACTGTACCAAGCGTCACAGTCTGTTTATTCACATCATCTTGCGTCGTCCAAGCGCTCTCAGGTACATTAGACACTCTATCAAAGGAGAGAAAAAAGCCAGCAAATAGGTGGTGAGTCAGATGGTCATGCTGAAATATTTGTTTTGCTTGTTTGTTCCTACTTGAGCTGCATAAGGAAACCCCGCGTTCTGTCACCACAGTTCTCACACCACTAGATGGAAGACCAGCTTCTCTCCGACTCTTTCAATATTTACATTCTGTCAGCAACAGCTTTAGTTTCTCACCAGACGACCTCCTACCTAAACTGGAGAAAAAAAAAAAAAAATATATATATATATATATATCCCACCCTACGCTTGAGAGGACAAACTGGGAGAATTCCTCTTGCCAAGGCATAGGGTTGACTTGAAAAATGATGACATTAGCCATGGCTGGCAGACCGTTTAGTGAACAGTTTAGGGCTTGGGCTGTGGCACAGGTTGGCCAGTGTTCAAACCTCAGCCCTCGTTGTGATATTACTTGTGTGATCTTGGGTATGCAACGTCCCGCCTTTGCGTCTCACTATGCCTTGGTTCCTCGTAGGTGTAGTGGGGCTAGATAAATAAGTTAACACTTTCCTGCAAAGAGCTTAAAATAATTCTTGGGACATGGTCAAGTTCTTAATAAATGTTAAATGCTTTCTGGTGGTCATTTCTCCCCTGTTAAAGTTTCTAAATTATTAAATCACTCAGTTTAAGCTCAGCAAAAAAAGAGCTAAGTTGTCTAGTATCAACCAAAGCTATTTAGTAGAGATGATGTTTATACATTTAACATTTATATTAGATTGATCCCAATGAGCAGGGAAATACTATTGCCTGACTTAGCCTCAGCGGACCTCCCTGAATACCACTGTTCCACGTGAGAACACAAGAGCCGGCTCTCTGCATCCACTTCATTCGCTCCTTTGAAATTCCACAATTTTATTTTTTTTTCCTAAGGCAATGAGGCAATTTGATAGGCCAGATTCTTTTCAACGTTACATCTTCATTTCTCCACATTATATTTTTAGTTCAAACCATTTTACAATTACTGACACCCAGATTGGAAGAGAAGCACCCAATTGTAAAAGTAATTAATCCAGATTTGACAACTTTTAGTCTAAGTCACTCTGAATATGAGTTTGATATGTTTAGGAAAAAATGATCCCAGCGCCCTCAGAAATGTATGTGCACATAGTTCCCCGGCTGTGAATAGGAAAAAGGTGGCAGGAGAAAAATCTCCAAATAAATGTGGATATAAGATGAAATTACACACAAAACTGTCAATGTGAGTTTTTTGGCCTTTCAGGGTGACTTTTGTCATCCTTTGTTTTGCCCAGAAAAACATGCAAAAGGACATATTTTTAACATTCATGTTTTATTTACTAAAGTTGCAGATTTAACCATATACTTCTACCTTAAGTTTTTAAGTTCAGTTTACAAACCTTACTCTTCCGTTTAAAAATCACTGTAGAGATGCTGAAGGAAAATAATAATAAACAATAATAAACTGTCAATTATCTGACAAACAAAGGTCTATTTGTTAAGACTAAAAGCTTAAGTAAGTCTATAAACCTAAAACAATTAACCTTACAAAACTGGTGAACCTTAAAATTCTCTTATGTGTTTAAATACTACTTGCACAATCAGTAAGACTTCAACTTAAACATGCAGCCTAAATTCATTAGTTTCATATTATAAATTAAAACCACAAAGTAAATCTGTTTAAAATGCCAAATTCTTGTGAATGCAAGTAGACAGGTTGGTTTTTTTTCCTAAATTTAACTTAAAATACAAATACTGTAGACTTAATTTATTGTATCACCTGTACAGTTAATTCTAGATCTTACTCGCTGAATAGAAGACATTTATACTGTACTTGCAATTGGAGGTCACCGTCTCACCTAGCTGAGGCTGTTGCCAGACATTCCAAAAGAGAGTGTAATTGGAACTATGACACCAAGAGTGACTTTTCTAATTACTGCCTGTAGTGTTGGGCTATTTTTAAGAGTCGCTCTGACACAGACTCCAAAATATAGAATATGCTACTGCAGCATGAAAATTATTTTGAGCTGAAGTCATTTAAGAATCAACAGTTGCAGGAAGAGACTTTTTCTCTAAACTCCCCTTATCTGCCTAAAAGCAGAGCCCCCTGGAAGAATTCAACTGTCATAAATCCCCTCCCTGAGAGTTTTACAACTTCTTTCACTGGAGATGACATGCCCAGAAGAAGAGATCACCTAAATAGATCTTGTCACAAAAATACTGTCTCTCTCATTTATTCTCCTACAAGCCCATTTATCTTCCCTAGAAGTCATTTGTTTTCACATAAATGCCTTTTTTCCTCCTTCGCTTCCTCTGTGAAGATGGTATAAAAGCCCCAAATTTTAACCATCCCTTGAGTCACATTTAACTGTGTGCTTCCTTGTATGTAAGTGAGCAAAAATTGGTCTTTTCTCCTGTTAATCAGTTGTTTCTCAATTTAATTTGCACTCCCCCAATCACTGAACCTAAGTGGGTAGAGATTACTTAGTCAACTTAACTCTTTGGCATGTCTGTTTCTATTCCCTCTCTAGCATCATTCCCTTTGTGATACAAACATAATGTTACTTTCTTAGAAAAAATGTATTTAAAGCTCACTGGCCACTCTCATCCCCACCTCCCCCACCCCCAATCCCTGTGCCATTCCCTTTTTTTTTTTACTCTTGTTTGCAACAGCACTCTGTAATCTCTGACTTCAGGTGCTGTCCTTCCCTTCCCTCTTAAATGCCCTACAAACAAACTTGAAGCATATAATATAATAAATGTACAACCAGTGTTTATTTAATATACTGTGTTTCTGAATACTTTTTCTATTTTCCCTATTTGTTAGAGCCACACCTTACATAGAAATTTGAATGACATTTGAATGGATTCCAAGGCTTGGAGAGGTGTTATCATTCTAGTTCTGAGGCCATGCCAACCCCAGATACAATTATAGATGGTATAGTTTGCCAAAAATTATGGTGTGCGTTCAAAAATAAAAGGAGAAGGGGCTGGCATTACTGTTGACTCTTGTGAAAGAGCTCCACCCAGGGGAGATTGGCATTCTATATCCCTTACTGATTTACTTCTAAAACATTGTTGGACATGCCTTCTGAGCTGCTTCTCCAAGTTGTGCGTGAATCTTTGCCCCATACCGACTGGGGAGAGGTTGTGCTATTTTCACCCCATTACTGTGTACAGCATAAAACACCCAAACTAAAGCCAGATCAGAGTTTTAAGGAGTTATGCGTGTGTATTAAATGAGGGTGGTCATAAAAATAGAAGGGAGCATCTGCGATGAGTTACAGTTTGCTAGGTGGAAGTATCTACCAACTTCTGTCTCTCCCACTCAAATCACCAAAGAGAATGTAAATTACATAAAAGCAGGATATATGTCTATTTGGCTCATCATTGTATCAATATGTAGTAAACACACAGTATATTAATATTCCAGGGCCTAGCATTTACTGTGAAACAAATGGATGAGAATCTGGTCATTGCCAGGTCTCTCCCTGTTTAGCGACCCTGACTCTCACTCCCATCCCAACCTACTCTGTTTGAAACCGGCTCCTAGACCTTTTTTGTGATGCAAGATCATAGGAGTATAGAAGGCCTTCCCCTGAAAGGAGAGTTAGGAAGAGGTTTTGTGGAAAGTGATAGAATAATAAAGAGTGCACAAAATAAAAATAAGTGGGAGGAGAGGAAGTAAAGGCCGAGACAGTGTGGGTAGAGGAGGCAATGTTTGGGGGGGTTTCGGAGAGGCTCCAGAGACTAGGGGAGGTCAGAGTGAAAGCTGAGGGGAAGGGGAAGAAAGAGGAAAGAAAGGAGGGTTGAAGAGTCCAGTTGGGAATGTGAAGTGCATTTTGTTTGATGCCCGTTGGTGGACATGAAGAATGAATGACGTTCTTTTATCTGTAACGTACCTCCTTTTGGCAATCTGTGCTTCCAGGTTGGCACGGCTCACCTTTTCGGCTACAGCAAGAGGAGGCTGAGCTCCTGGAGGTCAGGGAGCACGTCGTCTTCACTTTGTATTTCTGGGCCTAGCGAAGAGCCAGCCACGGAGCTGGAGCCCACTGAAGGTTTGGGGAATGGGGCTGAACTTAACTCTCACACCTGCTGGACAGAGGGGGCTTAGCTTAGCCCCCCAGGGAAAGGTTGAATGCCACATGGGAGCACCACATGGTTCTTCTACAAGTCTTCTAGCTTGTCTGTTTATTTATTTTTGTGTCTTTAGCTTTTTTTAAAAAACGTTACAGTTTTGTTGAGATACAAGTGATTTACAATCAACTGTACAGATACGATATTTTAAGCGTAAAATTCGGTGAACTTTTATACGTGAATGCCTGTGAAACCAACAACTGTTGAACCTAGATGTTACCTCCTGTTTCCTCCTGGTATTGATGGTTTGGCATGTTTTGCTTTGTTTGTTTCAAGGTTTTATTATCTGGACGAATGGTTTTAATTAAACCACGGTGGTTTGGAATCATCAATGTAGGGGCCTGACGTTGATCCCAGCCTCCAGCCTCCCGCCTCCCTGCTCTAGGCAACGCATCTCCAGAGTCTCACGCTTACTCCTCCAAAGGCAGCGGTCGGTCACCGAGGAGGGTTCTTACAAACTGTTCAGTCTACCATCCCCCAATCCTTCCTGTACGTCCCCCATGAAACAGCAGATCTGAAACAACTACTTAAGGCTGGTGACTGACTGACCATCCCCTCCCCAGTTCTCGTTTCTGTAATCCCTTCCATGTGAGTGCGACCACGAGGACTTCTCAGGGGGGTGTCAGGGGCCAATGGTGGCTCACATTCCCATCAGTTTTTGCTCAATGCGGTGTTCCACAGATTAGCAATTCCCTGCTCAGGGTGCATCCCCATCCCATGCCTACAATTGAGCTTAGCTGT
The DNA here is from genome assembly GCA_004027555.1 of Craseonycteris thonglongyai. Classification (NCBI taxonomy): domain Eukaryota; kingdom Metazoa; phylum Chordata; class Mammalia; order Chiroptera; family Craseonycteridae; genus Craseonycteris; species Craseonycteris thonglongyai. The sequence goes on along the minus strand of PVKE010007065.1, from coordinate 15,394 downwards.
AGGCAATTGAGCACTTAAACTCAGCCCAACTATCAACACACTTCCAGTTCTTTCCATGCCCACAAGGAACAACAATAATAACTAAGGCAAGAAAGCAAAGTCACAACCTGAAAGAAAGAAAAAAAAAAGATATATTATCTGCATCTGGTCTACCCATTGATGCCATCCATCACTCCTTATGTAGGAGATGGGCAGGCAGCTGCCAAGGCCCATTGGTTTATAGCTCATCTTTCCTATTTGTTCAGGGATTCTACCAAGAGCAAGCCCACCCTTCAACCCTCCCATATTTTCCCTCCGTTGTTGCATCAAAGCTTCAGGGAAAGAGAAAGAAGCTTGTCTTCATAAACTGTGTGAGAACCTCTGTCTTAGCTAAACACGGCTGTGAGGAAAGAATTGTGTGTTTTGTACTATTGTGCTCCATTTGATATGTGATTATTAAGCAATAAACAACCATGGCTTGAGATTCACAGGGTGTTTTGTGGAAAATTTGATGTACTTTCTCCAATAGGTCCGCTTTTCATTCCTTTTCTCGCCTCTCATTTACCTCCTTGGTCTGGAGGGAGGGGCCATGATGGGGTAATTTCTGACCAAAAAGAATATCGTGCAGCGGCAGTCTCTGTAAGCAACAACTACATTGGCTCAAGAGATTGTCAATGAGCCAGCAAAGTGCATGCTCTGCTAATGGCCAGTCAATAGCTTATACTTGCTAAAAAGCAAAAGCCATTCCTCATCAAGCTTTCAATTAGGCAATCTTAAAAATAACAGTAACCCTACTGGGTCTATGTCAGGGGTGGTGAACCTTTTGGCGATTGAGTGCCAAAGTTTATGAAATAAGAGTATGCTCGCTCGACTCGCGTGCCAACCCATCAAGTGAGATAGAGGTATCGATTATTTTTTATGTCTATAAGAGCATAAACAATAAATTTTTAAATGGTATTCACAGCTCCGTGTGCCAAAATAATTGCTCCACGTGCCACTTTGGGCACATGTGCCAAAGGTTCGCCATCCCCGGTCTATGTGAAATGCTTTAAGATAGTATATATCTTAGAAAATTTTCTTTTCTTAACTTCTCAAAGGCTTAAACATGTTCTTTTCCTTCCTTCCTTCCTTCCTTCCTTTTCTTTCTCTTTCTCCCTGTAGTTACAGATGTCAATGGCAATTTTTTTTACCCCTCTCCCTCAACCATCAACCATTGTTCTCTGATTCTATGGGTTTATTTGTCTATTTTTTTTTTTTTTTAAGATTCCACCTATAAGTGAAATTATATGGAATTTGTCTTTCTCTGTCTGACTTATGTCTCTTAGCCTAATATCCTCTAGGTCCATCCATGTTGTCACAAATGGCAAGATTTCATTCTTTATTGCTGAGTAATATTTCTGAATAGGTACCACATCTTTATCCATTCATTCATCCTGTGATGGGCACTTAGGTTGCTTCTGTAGCTTGGCTATTATAAACAATACCGCAATGAACATAGGGGTGCGTATATATTTTCGAATTAGTGTTTTTGTTTTCTTATGATAAATATCCAGAAGTGGTATTGCTAGGTTGATGGCAGCTCTATTTTTTTTTAAGATGTATTTTATTGTTTTTGATAGAGAGACAGAGAGAAGGGGGAGGGCCCAGAGCAGTCTCCATAGTTGCATGTCATCAGTTTTCCACAGTTTCATTCTGCACAGGTGGCAGGAGAGGGGGCACACAGGGCGAGAACTGGGCGGGGGCCTCCTCCTGGGGAGGCACACCCTCACAAACTGGGTGCTGAAGGGGTGGCCTCCCACACACGAGAACCAAACTGGGAGCCAAACCCCAGTTCAGCATATGGGTCCGCACGACCCAGGGCTGCAAAGCGAGTGCTTAACCCGCTGAACCATCCCAGCACCCTCTTGGCAGCTCTATTTTTATTTTTCTGAGGAACATCCATACTGTTTTCCATACTGGTTGCACCAACTGACAATCCCACCAACAGTACATGAGGGTTTCCTTTTCTCCACAGCCTCACCAACACTTGTATTATTGACAATGGCCATTCTGACAGGGGTGAGGTGGCAGTTCTCCCTATTGACACCTTCAGTTCATGAAGTCATAATACTTTGTGAGCCTAGTGAACCTGACAATGAAACATAATAATGAAATGCTGGGCAACGATTGTTTCCCTTAAGTATTATAGCATCCTGCAGGCAGAACTACTAAATATTCAGCAAGTGATTAGATGGGACAGCCCCAGTGCATCCTTTGCATATATGCAGGCCAGCTGTCCTCTCACCAGCGGTTTTACTTGGCAATTGACAAATGTACTGGCTGCACTCGGCACCTGCCAGTATTACAGTAATTAGCTTAGGATGCAAACGATTTCTAAATTAAAGCTCTGGACTTGTCAAATCAAGAAAGCCTGATGATCCGCGTCGCAGCTGTGGTAGACAATGAGTAAGGGGATAAATGACGAGGACACGCCCTTTACGTGAAATCAGATGTCTATAGCCGGTGGAATACAGGCCAACAACTGAAGGCAGGTGACAGGGTGCGTGTTCCGTGATTTAAAACCACTCCTTTCCCCCCTGCCATCCATATATATAAACAGAGTGAAGGCCGGGGGGTTGGGAATTTTAGGACACACTCCATTGGAGTGGTCTTGGCCCGATCGATACGAGCTGGTAAAAGCCGGACACCGTGCCTGGGAACCACCGGTGAGCCCTGGAAGACGGGAAAGAGTCGCTTCTGTGTGTGCAGAGCGGGTTCAGCGCGCAGCGCCATCCCAGGGCCCGAGGCGCCTCTCGGCTACGCACAGGTGGAGCCGACCCCATAGAGGAGAACAAGGGGAACGAGGAGGAAAAAGATGAGCTGCAGGGAGCGAGTGGGAGGAGGACGGAAGAGAAGCGGGCAGGGCGAGAGCAGCGGAAGGGAGAGGAGGGAGCAGAGGCGGGCGGAGGAAGGGGAGGAAAGGGGAGAAGAGAGAGGAGGGCGGCGGCGGAGGAGAGCGAGCCCGGCCCTCCAGGCGTCCGCCTCGGCTCCCAAGTCCGGGGCGGCTCCCCCAAGGCCGCCGCCGCCGCCTCTGGGGTTGCTTCGAAAGCGCCGCGGCTCCGACGGCCCGAGTCCTCCTCGCGCGCGCCCCCGCCCCGCGCGCCCCCGCCCCGCGCGGGCACGCGGCGCGCGCGCCCCGGGCATGCGCGGTGGGCGGCGCCGCACCGGGCCGCCGTGAGCCGCCCGAGAGTAGGAAGCGCGAGCGCCCCGGCTGTCAGTGAGCGTGGGGCCAGCGAGCAAGTGAACGGCTCCGGCTCCAGCTCCGCGCCGGCCCCGGCTCTCCCCGGCCCGTCAGCGCGCTGCCGCGCCTCTTCCCCGCGGAGACCTCGGCCGCCTGACCCGCGTCCCCCGCCGGGGGTCGCCCGCGGGCCCCGCCGCCCCTCCCCCGCCCGCCCACCCGGCCCTCCCCGGCTGCTGTTCCCCGGTGGAGGCAAGAGGTGGTTGGGGGGGGACCATGGCTGACGTTTTCCCGGCCAACGACTCCACGGCGTCTCAGGACGTGGCGAACCGCTTCGCGCGCAAAGGGGCGCTGAGACAGAAGAACGTGCACGAGGTGAAGGACCACAAATTCATCGCCCGCTTCTTCAAGCAGCCCACCTTCTGCAGCCACTGCACCGACTTCATCTGGTAGGTGTGCGCGGGGCGGGGCGCACGGGCCGCCTCTCCGGGCTCCTCTCGCGCCGCGCGCCGCCCTGGGCGCGCCGGCCCGTCCGGGGTCCGGGGTCCCCGTCTCCAGGGAGACCCCCGTCCCCGCTCCCCGACCCCCAGTCTGGGCGGGCGCACGCCAGGGCTGACTCACTCGGGGCACTTGCCTGGGAGAGCCGGCGGGAGTCCGGACTCGCGCGGTCCCGGGCCGCTGTCACACGCGGGCAGGACTCCCAGGGCAGTCACCGCCCGGGCACACACCCCCTGCCGCAGGCGGGAGGCCGGGAGCGCGCGGTGGCGATACCGGTCTCCTCCGCGGGTCTAATGCCCCCCGGCTCTTCGGGCGCTCCCGCCCTCCGTGCAGACAGCCGGGCGAGGAGAAGGAAAAGTGAGGAGGAGGATCCAGAGGGCAGAGTTTCCCAGAGAACAAGCCCGGGAGCCACCGCTGGAGCCGCGGCGATTGCGCCTCGCGGTCCAAGTTGTTGGCGAGTCAGGCTGGGCGTATGGGGGGGGGGTGTGTTTTGTGTTTCCCAGCTGGAACCTTGGGTCCCTGCCTACTGTAGCTTGTATCTGCTGGGCACGGAAAGACTTTGACTTCTCTGGTTGAGCCCAGAGAGGAGAGGCAACAAACTGTTGAAAGCTTGCAGTGGGGGAGGGGCGACTAAAACTGCAAGCAAGTGGCAGGACAGAGGGAGTCATTTAAAATAGACCCTGTCAACACGAGATTAGACTTGTAACCCTGTCGATGAGGACAGAGTCCTTATTTAAGAAAAATACTGTAAGGGCTAAAGATGTCGGAGTTCAGGTCATTTCTACTGAACTCAGCAATTCTTGACTCGGATTTAGAGGCAACTGATAAATAGATGGAGCGCAGCAGCCTCTGAACCCTGTAAAACTAGGTGAATTGTATTTGTACATTTTTTTTTAACTGAGGCGACTACAGCTTCTACAAACTGATTTTCAAAAGATCTGTGCCCACTCCCCTCCCCCCATAACACCCCAAGAGTTTAGAAAGCTAGCACTAAGGGAACCCCGGGTGCCCCCGTTTGAGGAGCTGTGGTTTTTTTCTTCTGGGTGCCACTATGCCTCTTCAACCTCTTGTTCATAGGTATGTTCTAAAGCGCCCCAAGTCAGAGCTGTGGCTAAGGTTCCTTTCACCTCATAGGGCTGGACAGAAAGCTGCACCAGGGTAACAGTGCCACAGAGCACACCCTGCCATCTGGCTGTGTGACATGCCTTGTTTGGGGCCCTCGGGAAAAGTATATGGGTGGCTCTGTTTGAATGTCTCACACCTGGGGAAAAACATCTCAAAGGATCAGTCTCACAAACCTAATGCTAATGAGGCGCTTGATTTCCTTTATGGATGGTTTTATTGGAATCCATCACACCTGGGGAAAATCATCTGTAAGGGAGAGCCACACAAACGTGGTGCTAATTAGGTGCTTAATTTTTCCTTTTCTAGAAATCTCCAAAGTGCACTTTCACAAAAAGCACAGCCACCTCTGAATGGTTCCCACCATGTAGGCAGCCTCTGAAGCAGTTGTGCTCATAGTAGATAATTATAGATGAGGTTATTTACAATAAGTTCTTGGAGCATCAGGGCTAAGAGGATGTTGCATTTACTTAAGGGGGGGGGGCTTCAACCTCCCATGCCAACTGTGAAATTCCATTAAAAGGGAACCGATCCTGATGACTTTTGCAGGAAGTAGGTAAGATAGAGGCTAGCTAATGCCTCTCCACTGTTAGTTGCCTCGAAGAATTAGCCCCTGGTGAACTGATGTGACATGTCAGATCACCAGGTGTAAAGTGAAGTGGAAAGTAAAGGTCTCCCTGTTTTCTCCCTGCCTGAGGAATCCCTGCAACATTTTCCCACTTAACTTTAAAAGTAACTGCTTGGAAGTTCCAGGAAAATACTCACCAGGCTTGTCTAGCACTTGTAATTTTTGTTTCATTTTTGTTTCTCTGGGGCCTTGATTTATGAGTTTCATTTAAATATTAAAAGCACTGATATTTTGAAACTAAACGTTTGGATTTTAGATGTGTTTTGGGGGGATGATTAAGTTATAGAAAGTTGTGAAGTGCTTTGTAAGTTTAAAATGCTATGTAAAGCAAGAGATTATGATGAATAACCGGAAAAAAAAAATTAATACAGTTCACCCTCATTGGAATGGTGTTTGTAATTCAATGCCCACGTCAAGGTTCTCTGCTTCAAGTCAGTTCCCTAAAGTAATTTACAAGAACAAAATAGCCTCTTCTGTGCTCTAAAAGCTATTGGTTCTCAGTAAAAACTAGATCATAATCTCAAATGGAAACAGGAATGATACTTTATAAAATCTGACTCATTTAATCCAGAATCTGGTAAGAATGATTACTGTTTGGTAATTTCTAGATCAGTAACATTATAAACAGTTGTAACAATTGACAGCTACTTTTTAGTTGTCTTTAGGGAGGAGAAAAAGGATTTTTAATTGGTTTTTAGGGACCAAATTAAGCCGCTTCCGTTTTCTCCCCCTGTAAGGTTCTTCATTATTTGAAGATTGTGGCCAACAACTTTGAATATATATTACGATTATGTTCTTGTCTTAAATTTTAGGTATTGATAAGTGGATGAAATTGGAAAGAACCTTGATGCTTTGAAGTAGTTCAGTGAGCCTTTAGAGGCTAGATAGATTTTTTCAAAGTTGAATTTGCACTGTAAACTGTTTAGGCCTGTTTTTCTATCAAATCATTGGGTTTTATATACAAACTTTTAACTGTACTTTGTCACATAACTGGCTTAAAATATGACACCCAACACAAAATACAAATTATGTTAAGATACTTTGTTCTTGTTTGTTTTTCAGGGGGTTTGGGAAACAAGGCTTCCAGTGCCAAGGTAAGCTGCCACATTGGATTTTATTTTCAAGCACAACATGAAATAAGCATTCCAAACAGGAACAGTATTTCCAGTCATTTTCTTTGTCATCCAAAAAAATTATTTAGATATTTTCAAAATATGAGGGCTGCAAATTTGGGCCTTAAAAAAAATCATGTGGTATTGTCTACTAATTTGCATATAGAGCTGCCTTTTTTCTCATTGGGGAAAGAAAATCTTCCTGTAATTTTATCTTTTGCCAAGAACATTCTTGTCAGAAAATGCTGTCTGTGTGTGTGGGTGTTAGAAAAAAAATGGAATCACTTTGTAATTGTGTGACTCTTATTCTTCCTCGGTTTCTGTTGTTCATCTTATGTATGCATTGGGTTGGACTTCTAATTTTAAGGCCATACATTATACTGGCAAGGTTTTTTGGTTGTTTTTTTTGATTACTGATTGTCATCCAAAGCAGTTTGCACATTTTAAAGTTACATAGATGATCTGATAATGTCTGGTTACTGTAGTTTGAGGCACATTTTTCTCTCAGCTAAAATATGAGACAACATATGATACCCACTTGTCAGTCTCTTCCTCTGATTTGTAGTTGCATTTCACACATATCAAACATTAACTTTTCATACTCTCCGTTTACAAAGTTTTTGTGGGTTTTTTTTTTAACCATTTTATAGCATCTGAAGGCATTCCAGCTTGATTAGCTCACTTTCTGACTCTAGCTCACCATCTATATTATTTTATTTAGTTCTGGTTACATTTCCCATCTGGGTATAGGTTTATTATTAGGGCAAGTGGAAAGCACATCCTAACCTGGAAAATATCCTAACACTGTTTAATATTAAGCACATTAGAGAGACACTGAGTATATGTTTTGTAACTTGAAAATAGTGCTAAGAAGTTGATTATCTTTAAAACTCTCTGCAAATTGTGAACTTGTTTCTTAGGTGCATTTTCTGAACATTTTAGATGTAGGTAATTTATGGTATTATTCATTAATACTCTATCTTTCTTCACTATGTGCTTGAAACCTCTATTGAATAAATCATTTTAAGAGTTTACATTGGGAAATCAAGGAATATTTCTTTTAAAAAGAATAAAGAGAGACATGTTACATTAGTCTCTTTATGAAAGTTGGAGATGTAACTTTTTCCATTTCTCAAAGCTGTGGACCTGAATTGTGTAGGCAGTGTTTGGGCCTAGGTTTGAACAGGATTTTAGGAAGTTTAAAGATGTAAACTTGGGATTTTGGGCTACTGTGATTCACATCTACTGTTATTTTTGGTAATGTGTTTGGGTGGGGACCTATGAAAACTTACAAAGCAAAAACTGAATTTTATAAATATTTATCCAGTATAAAGTTCATATGTTATATTAAAAAAAGACAAAAACAAACTATCATTTTCTGCATACAGAGAACTCCGGTTACAGTTGGTCTCTTTTAGATTGGTTCATGTGAGCAAATTTTGTTGGTTGAAATCAAAAGAGCAGGTGTGTTAGTAGGCTACAGGGGTCACCTGACTGGTTTCCCAGAACATTTATTGAATTTTTAGTGGATTAGTAGATTAATAATCTGTCAGCATAACTCCCTTTTATTTAAATTTATAAAAGTGATACAAAAATGATAAATACTGAGTAAAAACAAAATTGTGTATCCTTCCTCCCCGCTCCCGGGGATAACTTCTATTGAAAACATCCATTCATTCACTCAGTTTTTTCAAAAGCAGAATGGTGAAAATGTGATCTCAGTATTTTCACTCAGCAGTATGTGGTAGATATCCTCCCATGTCAACATTAGTCCTCCTTGTTCTGTTTAGTGGGTGCATGTGCAGATATGTCACATTTATTCACCCATTTCTCTACTGATGGATATTTTAATTCTAAGTTCTTACTAGTATGAGTACAGTTATCAGTAATATCCTTGGATACAAGTATAGGTATTTCTACAATAGATACCTAGACATACATGTACACTTAAAACTTTAATGAGTATAGTTGAGTTCTCCAAATAGGATCCAATGAACATTTTCAGTATTGATCTATGAGAAGCAGCCCTTTCTCTTCACTCTTACCAATATTGAATAAGGTCAGTCTTTTGTTTTTGCTCTGTAGGCCAAAAGGGGCCTTGTGTTTTTTGTTTGTTTTCCATCTCCTTGGTGAGGTTGAACATTTTTTTTCAAACATGTTTAGCCATTTGTATTTGTTGTTAATTACATAGGCTGATCAGATGTCCCATTTTAAATGGGACAAAACAATGGTACTGTCCCATTTCAAACAGTACTTATGGTCAGGCTAGTCTCACTGGGTTAAATTCAAGAGGTAAGTAGGCTGACCATAGGTACTGTTTGAAATGGGGCTATACCGTTTTTTGTCCCGTTTAAAACGGGATGTCTGGTCAGCCTAATTACCTGATATTTGAATTCAAGATTTACAAATAAGAAAATTTAGAGCAGTGACTGTGGTTTATTTACTATTTTCTTTGGTGAAGAACTAACCATCAGATCTCTTTAAGGAGTTTCCCTATGGCAGGGGTGTCAAACTCAAAACACGGGCCATTTGGTGCAACAGGCAGGATTCACGCGGGACACGTCACATTTACAAACGTCGCCAGAACTGAGTCAGCGTGTTTATACATGCCCACAGGCCCCCAGGAAAGTCACTGGGCCACGTGTATACTCGTCTTCAGTAGTTTAAGGTTTAACAAGGGAATTGTGTGTATGGTATTGCCTTTATCTCCCCTAAGCGCTATTTTCTTCATAACAATTTTTTCTATTTTCATTTTATTTCAGAGCATCGTGGGCCACAGAAAATTACCTCGTGGGGGCCCATGGGCTGCCAGTTTGACACCCCTGCCCTATGGCATTTACAAATTTTAATTCACAGACACCATTTCAAGTATAAGCCTATTTGTAACATGCTACCTGCTCATTACATTTTGTTTAATATGTTATCTGTATTTGACTTTAAGTAGACATATACTAATTCGTTATATTGGTTGTTGTAATTTAGCGATATGCAAGCTTAGGGCAATGCTTTTTTTGTATAAATGTTACCCAATACTTCCTAGTTTGGTGCTGTCCTTGAAATTAATTTTTCTAACATCTGACCATTTTAGAGTGTTTTCTCAATGTTTTCTAACTTTGAAACTTGTCTTCTTGGTTTTGATAGTCTCGTTCTTATTCAGGAGAATAACTCATTCTTACTTGTGCTTTTATCAGTACACCCCCCAGAGATGGCAGCTGGAGTTTGAGGCTGCCGTTTGAATTCCTCATCCATCAGGGTTTTCTCACCTGTTGAAGGCAGTGTCGTCTAGCTCTCACTTAGGAGGTTGTGTTGCTTTGGTCAATAGAGAAAACACCTGTAGCTAAAGATACTTTTTAAACCAGAGGTGCAGAGGCGCCAAATGCGACTTTCATGTAGTAAGATGACTTTCAGTCTAAAACATCTGCCATCATTTTACTTAGTAAATGTTAGGTAAGACTTGGAAGACGAAAGAAAGGAGTTTTAGCCCTCAAAGTGGAGTTTGGAATCTGCCATTTATATATTATAAGCACGCACAAGAAGCTTGTAAGATTATTCCACTTTTTCCCTTCTCCAAGATACAGCTTGAATGGAGGTGGGAACTGCTCTGAAGAGAGATTTATTGGGCTATCTCCACTGTACCTGAGTGGATTCCATGCTGTCCTTACTTATATCAAAGTACAGGTATACAACCCCGAAAACTGACATTACCAAGAGGATCTGGTTGTGATCATTTCTGTCTGAAACAGTGAAACCAAGGCCCTTAAACAATGGGGAGAAGAAAAGAGGGTGCAGGGTAGATCTAGACCCATAAAACATTTTTCTTACACGTTCTAGAGATGGAGACACGCTTGTCCCTTTGTATTGTAAATCTGAAATGACGTGGCTTGAATCTGCCTTTTGATTTTTGTTTGGCATTACATGCTACTGGTTCCTGGTTCTGCTCAGTGCTTATTTCAGAGAAAGGGAGAAAGGCAAGTAGGCTTGTCTGGCTTGGCCATTGACGACGTTGATTCAAACTGGGGAGATCTGTCTCTAGTCAGGTATTTCTGTGCTGGCTGCTTCCAGAAGCATTGGTCCCAGAACAGAACGATCCACTCAGCTGCTCAAAGGTTCTTTCCCCGCCCCCACCCAGGGCAGTGGAGCCAAGACAGTCTTATCGACTACTTTCACTACTGGAAAAGGGGATGAGCCAACTCGATTTTTTTCCTCCTCAGAGTTAGCAAGCCCTATGTGCTTCTCCAGTTACAGTGATAGAAACAGTCTCTCCAAATGTGACCTGCTTACATGACGTGCCAGACCGTTACTCACGTAGTCGGTTACATCGGCTTCACTTTGGTGTGCTTTTTCTGCCCTTTTATTTTTCCCGTTTTGTTTAAGATTGCAAATTAAAATGTACTGCTAACCCGGGCTCTTTGATTAGGACACTCTAAAGAGATAGCATCATAATTAACCCCTTGCCCGTGATCATGACCAACAGGAGACCAGCAACTAAATGAATGACACCTGGTATTTGAGGGGTCTTCAGGGAGTTAATTCACATTTCCATGCTTTCACCTGCCACCGCGACGCAGTTGTAAATCTTGAGCCATTTCCCTGCTAAGAACCTGACAAATACTGTACTTACAACTCTTACCGAAGCTCTTCTGTATTTTTCAGTAGTTAAGGGTTAAACCTCCATTTGCTTTGACTGATGACATTCCATTTTGGAGGCCTGTGTCAGGGTAGACGATTCCATCAGCTCCCCTGACCACGATGATGGTTTATATTCTGTAAGGATATAAGTTGGTGTTTGAGGGAAGAAGATAAAAGAATGAGTCCCCCATAGCTGTAAGGAGCGGAGGAATTCCAGAAAATAGGCTGATTAAAGGGAGGGTGACCTTTAACGGAAAGAGGATTGAGTTGGCAGCTTTTCAGGAAAGGATGTCTAGTGATTCTCATCCCAGTCCGCAGGGTTCTGGGAGCCTAGTGGTGTGGACACCCAGTGCCAGCAGACGGGAGGGGACTGAGGTCCAAGTTGGGCTGAACTTCAAGGTTGACCCCCCTTTAACTGTGTTTGGCCTTCCCATGTCCTGGATCAGCCGGCTACCCCTGAACTTGGACAGCCCACTGATTTTCAGAGGTGATGCCAGGATTTTCCATCCTTCATCTTCAGAACATTGGTCAGCATCTTGGCACCTCGCTTCTCATAGGTTCCTCGCCCCAAATTGGAAGCTATGCTAACTAGATGAATTCTGGTTACTTAGACAATTTCGAACAGGCGTGTGGAAGAGGGAGTATAATTTGAAACGAGAAGGCTTTGCATTGAGGTCAGATCAAAGCATTATTTCAGCTTCAAAGATAAACTGTCAATAATACCTTAAGTATGGAAAAGTGCAGTGCATGTGGGCAGTTAGAATTGTATTAATAGTTTGTTTTTTCTGCAAAGATGCATTAATGCCTGTTAGAAATAGGGACACATGGACAAAACTGTGGTTGGGGATTTTCATTTGGTGCTGTATACTTGTCAGGAAGTGATTTCTGATTTGTGGCTTTTGGAATCATAGTACGTTAAGTGAAAGTTTTATTTTATTCCCATACATACATCCCCACCAGAAGCTGATGCTATAATATATTGGTTATTCATCTTACTAAACAGTAGAAAACTAATATTTATATTTGAGGATGAATCTGACGTTATTTCCGTTTCTTTAATTTTAAGGTGAAATAGTTTTCTGCCCTGAGTGTTATTCGAATTTAAGTTTGTAGGCACCTTAACCCTTAGTTTGTGCATTTCTGTTCCCTCAGAGCATTCTGATTTCCAAATAGCATAAATCTCAGAGCTTCCTGATCAGAAGCAGTCTGACTCCTCGGCAGGACATGCTGTCCCTTAAATCCTGCTGCCTAGCTTTTTCAGACTCATCTAAGGACGTTTTCTTCTTCCCATCTGCCCCGTCACTCTGAATGAGTTGCAGTTTCCCAGTGTTTTCCTAGTTCTTTCCCGTCCTCTTTGCACAGAGAACGGCGTTTTCCCCTGTGTTGTCTTAGCCTCGGCCCCTTCCTGTCCTGCCTTCTGGCTGCTCTCCCTTTCGAAGGACCCCCCGCCCGCCTGTTTCTTATCAGTTTCTCCACCTGCCTTGAGAGCAGGGACTGAGGCTGACTTCTCTTAGCTTCTCCAGTGTTAATGCAGTGCCTGGCGCTCGATAGACACTGTGTAAATATTTGTTGGGTGTATGATTATATAAATATTAGGAGAGATATGATATGAATGTCTGTAGCCACAAGGATCACATTGACTTCTGCCTGCTTGCCTATTTTTTTTTTAAACCTAGTTTATAATTAAAAGTTATGCCAACTAGGGTAGATCTTGAAATGTCTTAAGAAAAAGGACTATCTGAAACTAATAAGCACACTTATTCAAAAAATGTAATTTTTGAATTACATTTTTGAATACAATTCAGAAAATTGTAATTTGTATCTATAATAAGTTATGTCATGCTAAGCCTAAAAAATTAGTACAATAAGAATAAGCTACTTAAGGTGACATCCTAGCTTTAGAAAAGTACCCAAGCACCAGAAATGAGTCTATTGCCACAAAACAAGAGCGTATTATGGGCCACAGCATCATATAGGGGATGCCTTGGGAGAGGGAGGTGGCAATTAAAACCAGCCCCAGAACACATGTTTGGTGTACAGTTATTGAAACGTTCTGTTTTACTTCAAGATTGCCACTAGCCAAACCTAGGTTGTCATGCTCCAGAGGGAGTGTAATAGTCAACGTCATCAGTTCTGGTCATCTTAAACGTCTTGTACCTGAAAGGTTTCTGTGCCTGGATGGGACAAGGAAGGGGTGAAGGTGGCAGTAGAGATGCCAGTGGAGAATGGTTGTTCCTGAGTAACAACCACTTTAAAGTGAGCGTGTCCAGCCTGTAGCCCACATGCAGTCCAAGACAGCTTTGAACGCAGCCCAACACAAATTCATGAACTTCCTTAAGGAGGATTAGTTTGTGATTCATTTTTAGCTCATCAGCTACTATTAGTATGTTTTTTGTGGCCTAAGACAATTCTTCCCCTGTGGCCCAGGGAAGCCAAAAAGGTTGGACACTCCTGCTTTACAGGTTTTATTTACTTGAAAGGGAAGACTGACTAACTTTATTAAATACTGTAATATGCTGGTCCTTTAGGAGCCTGTACACTTCATATGCTCATTCCAGGAGCACCCCATGAAGCATGGGGTGTTATGAGCCCCGGTTTTAGAAAGGAGAGCACTGGAGAACTTCACAGGCTGGTGGGTGGAGCATGGGTCCAGATTCCAACTGTTCCGCAGAAAACATTTTTCAAAGCCAACTGGAAACTTTCTGGGTACTTGCAAAGCCTGGATTTATATCAGGAGAGGAAGGAATGATGTCATTAGGGAAGCAAACATTTCTAGGTGACAAAATTAAGGCTTCACTGTCCTCATTTGTCTGTCAGAATTTCCATGACAAACCCTTTATTTCAGGTCTTGTTTTCTGCCAACCTGTGAAGTCGGGTGTTAGACTTCCACCTGAGACGTGAACATTTCAGTATTGGCACAGTATTAACAGTCACATTTAATTGAAATGACAAGAGCTGCATTCATGAAAACCCTCTATTTAATTATGCAAAGGGAAAAATGGTTTCTGGAAATAGATTCTATAAAAAAAAATGGAATGGAGGGGAATGATTTGATTGTCAGCACAAGATAGGAATTATTTAAGAGCAGGTTCACAAAGTAAATTAGCATGAGGGCAGTTCATCTTGAATGCTTTCACTTGCTGTGGTTTCCCCCAAATATCTCTACATCTCTAGTTTTGGCATTTTTGGGAATGACAGATCCATCTGTTATCTGGGATGATGCTAGGAGGCCGTAAGGAGATAAATAACGAGGGTGGAAGTATGGGACCTGAAGGTGCTATAAATAAGTTTAGTTCTGACTTGGGCAAACTTGTATGAGAAATGGGATAAGAGAGTGCTGTTAACAGCTGAATTCTGAGAGCAAAATTCTATTTTAGACATTACCCATCTCCTAGCAGTGTCAGTTACTCTGTTGGTGAGACCATGACTATTGTGATGTGTACAGTGGCTCACACACAAAACGGTGCATGAGGTTTGTGATGTAGGATTTTCCTGTACTTGAAACACAGTAACAATCACCCATGTGGTGCTTCCTCTTAGATACTAATGATCACTTTTCACTAACGCATTTGATCCTCAGCCAGTTCTGAAAAGGGTAAGCAGTGCTATTGTCCCCATTTTGCAGATGAGGAAACAGGCACTGAGGCACAGAAGTTTAGCAACTTGTCCAAGGTCACACAACATGGGGGAGCTGGGATTCAAAGCCAGGCCGTCTGGGTCCAGACTTCATGCCATTAACCCAGGTGCTGTCTCTTCTGCCTCACAGTTCCTCTGTCTTGGCACATTTCACTACACCACTGACTAGCTCATGGAGGTGTGGAAGAATGGAGTTGTTTAATTCCACCTATGTGCTTACCACCCGTCGAAGATTATTCCAGAGGTGTGCAACTCTATTGTATCTCTCTTGTGCTGTATCTATATTGTGTAAGACACTGCAGGACATGAGAAAAAGTCTGGCATTGTGGGGCTGAGAGTAAAAGTTAGATGGAAAGGATACATTGTAATGTAAGTCTGAATGAAATAGTGTTGAAGTACATGAGGAGAAGACAGCCTCTGGGCTCATTAGGAGGTGGCTATTTTTTATTATTTTTTTTTAACGATAGTTTTAATTTTGGCTATTGTTTTGGGCTTTGTAGGATGCATAGATTTCCTCTTGGAGAGTCGGGGGGTAGGTGTTCTAAAGTGAGAAAATTCCTTTAACAGAAAGAA
>PVKE010007064.1:0-52027 GCA_004027555.1 Craseonycteris thonglongyai | reverse complement strand
AAAAAAAAAAAAAAAAAAAAAAAAAAAAAAAAAAAAAAAAAAAAAAAAAAAAAAAAAAAAAAAAAAAAAAAAAAAAAAAAAAAAAAAAAAAAAAAAAAAAAAAAAAAAAAAAAAAAAAAAAAAAAAAAAAAAAAAAAAAAAAAAAAAAAAAAAAAAAAAAAAAAAAAAGAAATAAAAAAGACCATAAGTTACCCAAAGTAGATGAGTAAACAATAAATAAAAGTTCAAATGTAAGAAGGAAAATCTTTGTGGAAGAAAGTGTGTGTGTATGAAAAATAAAAATAAATTACCATTTTACAACACCAATAAAATAATTGATTTAGACAAGGTACGTGCTCATATTATCAATAGATGGATACTAAAACCAAGGGGTAAAAAGTGTGTGGGGAACAAGATATCCACATACTTTCAAGTGCCACTCCACAGATTACTTATGAATTACAAAGGCTAAACAGTACAATTAAAATAAAGAGACCCAACAGATGTCACCTTTACCAAGTGATCAAAAGGACCATCATAAATAATGAGATAAAATGATATTATGTGTCTGCTTATAAGGCACAATGGGAAATATATACTATTACCTATGTAAAAGTCTTTCTCAAAGAATCATGAGGAAAGCCTCGGACAAATTCAAAGTATCATATTAAAGAGATAAGACAACCAACATAACATGAAAATTTAATTGATTCTAGGATTCTCAGATTTTTAAGGATAATTGGAAATTTGCATTTGGACTCTGTAGAAATAATATTTTGTATTTATGTAAAATTTCTTGTGTATGATAATAATTTTATGGTTGTATAGGAGAATGTCCTGGCTGTTGTGAGGGTTTGGGAAAAAATACATAAGTTCTTTGAAAATTTTGTTTTTGCTTCCTGACATTGAAAAATAAATGTTACAATCTTGCCTTTACACGTTACATGTACTCATCTTTTTGCAAAGGCATATAAAGGGGCCACAAATGTGAATTTAATTTAAAAAGGAAGCTCTATTTTGGAAATATAAAGCACAGAATACTTTAGCATAATGTAGTAAGATGTGTGTGCATAGATTAATATTAATATATACCTCAACGGCTGCTGGTTAGCATTCGAAATATTCTTATCAGGAACCCACATTTGAAGAGGTTCTCAGGCAGTTCAAAATTATTATTGAAACCTATATCAGAAACTCTGTTATTGAGCATAAGAAACATGTTTTTTTTCTTATAGATAAAATGAGTCGTGCTCAAAGCATGCAAAATTGAACAGGCCTTACCACCCTTACGTGAACATGATATACCGTAAGTCTCTAGAAAGCTCAGAAACCCAAATACCATCAGAGAAACACTCAGGACCTAGAGCTCCCTGTCCCAGTGTTGTATCCTACTTTGTGGAGAAATCTGTCAACTGATGTGGCTAGGGTGGCTGATCCTGCCTCCCTCCAGATGTCATTGTGACTCGTCTCAGAGTAACCCTGACATTCTCAAGGTGTGTGTTTGTTCAAGTTCTGAGAGACAGAGAGTAGATTGCCCCAATTTTTCCAAAACAGGTTGTATAAATATTTTTGTTTCTGTTTGCTAATAAATGTCAGTATATTTAGCACAATTTTAAGTAGGACTTGCCATTATTGTAACATATAACACAGAAACCTGGTCTTGCTTTATTTCATCAGAAAGTTATAGAATACAGAAAAAGAAGAAGAGAATATTCATAATTTCATTATCAAAGGACAAAAATCATTAGACATTTATATTTTCTATCAGATTTATATTTTTTAGATACTGAAGTGAGGATAGAAGAGAGGAACATACCGTACTTTGTGGTGATGGGGGTGTAAACAAACCCACTGTGCTGCCAGTCATATAAAAGTACATCACATACAATTATGTACAGTACTCAATACTTGATATTGATAATAAACAACTATGTTACTGGTTTATCTATTTACTATGCTATACTCACAACACCCCTGAAACTGCTGTCCTTGACTCCAGAGGTGACAAGGTTTGTGAAGTGGCTAACTTGGCATCTGGCATATATAGGTAGTAAGCAAAGTTTATCCCTTACCCAGCCTCTAAGGAATAGGGATATTCCTCAAATTTTCATTAATAAAACCATATTTTATAAGTTTACAAAGATGCTCACTGGTTAAATAAACTTATTCAGAATATTTTACAAAATTATTATGAAAAAGTAAACATATGCAATTATAAATATAATAGGATAATGGGTTCTACTTATCCATCACCTAGCTTTACGATGACCAATCAAGCTCAATCTTGTTCATCTACATCTCTACTTACTTTCCCACCTTTTTATTTACAAGCTGCACAGACATCATATCATTGCATCTGCAAATATTTTCATGAGTATCTTTAAAAATGACTCAAAAAATTAACTATAATGTCATTATAACACCCTACAATGTTAACAATAATACTTTAACATCATTAACTATACAGTCTAATTCAAATAGCCAAATGTGTCATAAATGTCATAATTATATTAAAATGTACTTGATTCAGGATCCAAATACATTTTTTAAAAGAATAATAAAAATCTTGGCAGTAGTTAAGTATCTAAACTGCTACAAATTCTGATTCTTAGATATTGTACTTTCCTAAGTGCAATAATAGTTGTATCATAATAAAGTTATGTGTTCTCATTTGGGTGGCATTATTAAGTGCCTTTCCTTTGGTAAATCAATATAATTTTTTTTAACTCAACTCTGTTGAAAGTGTTCTACTACAATAGATTAGTCAGCGTTCTTTTATTGAAAGCCTACCAGGTGGGAGTCAGGACAGCAAATGGTGACAAAGGAACACTGTGACATCCAGCAGATTTGGACTGGAGCCCTGCTGTGTACAGACCACATGAACTTGATTAGTTTAACCTCTCTTTGCCTCAGTTTCCATATCTGTGAAACATGGATGACAGTTTTCCAAACCCAGAAAGTTTGCCATGTGAGCACATAATGGTGAGGTATGGGGAAGGTTGAATAAAATGAGAAAACGTGGGTACAGTGCTTCGCACATAGGAATCCCCCAATAAATAGCAAATGTAGTTATACTGTCAATTATATGGGGCAAGGTTGAGGGAATGAGGCTGGAGGAAAGGCAATGGTTAGAGCTGTGCTATCTAATAAGGTAGCTATTTAACCACACATGGCTATTGAGCCCTTGAAATGTGTCCAGCCTGGATTGAGATATGTTGTAAGTAAAATACATTGGCTTTCTAACATGTAGCATAAACAAACAAGATAAAATATCTCATCAATAATTTTTAATATTTAGTACAAACTTGTCCAGCCCATAGCCTGCGAGCCACATTCAGCCCAGAATGGCTTTGAATGCAGCCCAAAACAAATCGTAAACTCTCTTGAAACATGAGATTTTTTGCAATTTTTTTTTTTTTAGATCATCAGCTATTGTTAGTGTTAGTATATTTTATGTGTGACCCAAGACAATTCTTCTTCCCATGTGGCCCAGGGAAGACAAAAGATTGGGCAACCTTAATTTAGTACATGTTGAAATATTATATGTTGAATATATTTTGGATTAAAATATTTTATTAAAACTAATTTCATCTATTATTTTTTTTCTTTTGTGAATGTGGCTATTATTAATCAACTTTTTGAAATTATATATGTGACTTGCATTATATTTCTATTGGGCAGCACTGGGCTAGATCGTCAATTTTCATTCCAATCATTCTCACTTGGTCTTACTTCTCTTCCTATTGTTGATCTAGTCAAATTGGGAGATAAAATTGACTTCCCTCTCTCCTTTACCTTCCACAATGTATCTATTATATTGCCTTACTAGCTCACACATCTGTTCTCTTCTCCATCTACCCTACTGGGCTCGAGTATTGCACAACCCTTTTGTTTTTTGTGTGTGTGTATTTTTTTATTGAGATATAGTTGACATAGAACACTGTATAACTTGAAGGTATACAACATGTTTGATATATTTATACAGTGCAATATGAATATCACCATAGCATTAGCTAACACCTCTAGCTTGTCTCATAGTTATCATTTATTTTGATGCATCTGCTATTTTTTGGCCCCTTGCCATTCTATACTGCCACTTCTTAAATCTTTCAGTCTCCCCTTGGCCTTCAGAGGCATTTGAAATTCCTCATCTGATTTCTTCAGATCAAAAAATTCCCTTTCATGATCTGACCTAACTCTTTAAACACTCTCTTACTACTCCCCTCACAACCACCACAAGCTTAACTTGAGCATGTCTGTGTAGATGATTTTGCTTCTGCCTACGGCAAGGCCTCACTCATGTCCCAGCTTTTCATAAACAACATCATGGTTAAGAGTTAGAGAGTAGGCTTTGAATCCTAGCTCTGTGATTATTTTGCTTCTGCCTACGGCAAGGCCTCACTCATGTCCCAGCTTTTCATAAACAACATCATGGTTAAGAGTTAGAGAGTAGGCTTTGAATCCTAGCTCTGTGATTACTGTCAAACTTTGAAAAAGTTACTAACCCTCACTGAGACTCACTGTTCTTCTCTCTAAAATATGATTAATAACAATAGACCCTACCTTTCCAAATTTTAAGAGGATTAAGTGAGGCAATGCATGATGGCGCCAGGTATGCAGTAAACCTACAATAAATGCTATTGTTGACCTATCATCTCTTGGAGGAATGTTCCTTGACACTCCACCCTCCACATATTATCCCTCTGCTCCCATCCTCCATTAGTCTTTTCGGCTTCCACAGCACTCTGTACACTCCTCAGTTACATCTCTTTTGTATGTATTGTAGCCATCTGTTTCCTCATCATTATTGCCTCTAGACAGCAATCCTTAAAGTGCTGTCTTAGAAACAGCAAGCCCAGGGTCTCCTAGGAACTTGTTAGAAATGCAAATTCCCAGGGCCTACCCCAGACCTACTGATTCAAAAACTCTGGAGCTGGAACCTGGACATCAATGTTTTAACAGGCTCTCAAAGTGAGTCTAATACTCATACATTTGAGATATGCTGCTAGACTACTGAGTCTCTACACTTGGCTGAACATCCAATTCATCTTGCATTGTCACTCAGCCCAGTGACAATTTGTCAAATTAAAAAAAAAAAGAAAAAATGAATGAATAAATCCTGATGACCGTGTGGGGCCACTGAACGACAGTGGGGCCATTGCAGGATATCCAGCAAGGGAATGTCATTGTCTGATTGCCTTTTAGAAAGTTACTTTTGCTGGCTGGAATAGATTATAGGGAGAAGTTATTAGAGGCAAATGAATTTGCTTATAGACACATTATTAACTTGAAAATCTAGATGTTTTACTCAAGTAGAAAAAACTCACTATTTATAAAAATTATCTTTCTTTTCAAAATATTAATTTCAAAATAATTTTAAATTGTGTTGTTATGCCACTCTATGGGCCATGTTTCATAATTTTTTTAAAAACTAGGTTTATCTAGATGTATAATATGTTAATAAATATGTTTTCCCACAAATTATGATTTCATTTAAAAAAGTAGTCCCAAATATTTTACACATATTTAGTGTATGTGAGTTTTTAAATTATATAGCAAAATCCTGTTTGTACTATAAAGTAAAATTTGATAGCAAGTGAGTGCATTAGAAAATAAAAATATTATTTAAATTTTAGTATTACCATAAAAATAAGAATAGGTTCATGTTTGTTTGATATATATACTAACTAATATGAGTATAGAGTCTATTATTATATTTTTTTGAATGAAAATGAAATAAAACTATCATCTAGAAACATTTCAATTAGATGCTGTTAATGCTCAAATTAAAAAAAGCAAATTGATATTAATAAATAGAATACAAAGTAAAGCAAACTCAAAGACACCTGACCGTTAAGAGATCATAAGGCTGTAGAAGCTCCAAGGTTGCTCTTTATCACATACCATCTCTTATCAGCAGATTCTCATCCCAATAGTTGGGAAGGAATTCAACCAGCTTGAATGGGGCATGGTATTTGGACCTTCAACTCAAGTAAAGCTTTCACATTTTCTCTTGACCTCTAAATAATCTTCTCTACAAAATGAGGATTTTTTTTTGTCATTTCCATACTGAAAGACTACCTGAAAGACACTGTTAGTTGCCTACCCCTCTATAGCAAACCCACTCTCCTTTCTTTCTCCTTGCTAACAGAACTCTAATTTTTGTTTTATTAAGGCAGTAGGTGCTTATCCCTAGGTACAAAGTCTCAACATTCTAAACCTCTCATGGTAAACCCCTTTCTCTTTGTGATTATTTTGGAAGTGAGCCTGTGACCAAGTAGTGGTCAATGAGACATAATGGGACATACCGTACTTTTTTTTTTTCTTTTATAATGGGGCATCTGATGGAGGTTCTAGGAAAGATTTTTATTCTCTAATATTAACAAAAGAACAAGAGCTGTGGGAAGAAGGTCTCTTTTCACTCATTCTTTAACTTCTTCCTTTAAGGTAGGCAGTCATGAAACCACAAGGTTATGAAAATCTCAAAGAAAGAATGAGATGTTTTTTAAAGGCACAAACTTGCAACTAGTAGTAAATAAGTCCTACAACTGTAGTGCACAGTATAGTGAAGTAAATACAACACTATTGTATTATTATCATCAAACTTGCTAAAAAACTAGATCTTCATTATTACAGCCACAAAAAGGAAATGATGATTATGTGACGTGATAAAGGTGCTAATTATCACTACAATGACAATCATACTACAGTATATAAATTATAAGTATTAAATCAACATGTTGTGTACCTTAAATTTACACAGTTATATGTCAAATATGTTTCAATAAAAAATTAAAAAATAAAGAATGAGGATAGGAAGAGACTAAGAGTCCTGAGGGAGTGGACCTTAAGGAACAAGGAGTGAAGAATACTAAAGGGCAAAGCAGGAATAAGAACAATGGTCTGACAGAGAAGAGACTTAGTAGGCAATGAGAAGTGTCTACAAAGAGTAGGAGGGGCTAAGGATACTTACTATGTGTGTGTGGGGGGGGGATGGCAGGGGTGGGGGTGGCAGTGAGAGTGGAGGGGAGACAGAAGGGTGTGGGATTCTGAAGGTCCCAGAACCCTGTAGTCCTAGTTTCCTAGGTCCCTCTTAAATTCAATAGTCCACCCATTTTTAGGCCGTTGAATGAAATAAGTTTTGGGTAAAGAAAACATTTGATCCATTCAGCCAATTGGTTGTGGTATGCTCTGTACTGCTTTTCTTGCCTCTAATGGAGGGCTCTTTCTATACTCAGGCCAATGAAAAGATTTGGTAAATTTGGTGAACTGGTCATTAAGGGAAAATCAATAATCCTAAAGTGTTAAAGTGCTGGCTAAACAAGATGACTTTTAAAAAGATACAAAAGGGAAAAAAAGGAACGGAAAAATTCCAATATGACATGCTGACATTTTTATTTTATTTTATTATTTTATTTTATTATTTTTTATTTTTTGAACTGAACTGGGGGCCTCACCGCATTCGGGAAGCACACCGCAGTTCAGCATGTGGGTCCACCTGGGCCGGAGCCGGGATTCGATCCTTGGTCCTTGGGGCTTCAAAGCGAGCTCTTAACCCGCTGAGCCATCCCGGCTTTCCCAATGCTGACATTTTTATTATATTCACAAGAATATATTTTAAGACATTATTAGTAAGTTCAGCACATTTTCAATAGTTTTTAGGCTTTTAAATGCTTATTCATGTGAATTGCCTATTTGTAAACTTTGTCTATTTTCTATTGGTTTGTCATGTTTTATTTGTATGCATTTATGTATTATAAATATCAATCCTGTACCTGTGATACATGTTGCAAATATTTTCTTCTATTCTTTTTCTTGGCATTCGAGTATGTAATCTATTTGAAATTTATTTTTGTGTTTGGTACAAGACTGGAATCTAATGGGATTTTTCTGAAGAACTTTCACAGCACTACTTGCTGAATAACCCACTTGGTCCCTATTTACCTACTTCCCTCTTAAATCTCATATGTTGTAGTGTCCATTTCAGGATCATTTCTTGTGTTTTAGCTAGTTGTCCTGTGAACTTGTACATGGTAATTTAATTGCTATTGTGTTATTATTTATTTTTGTCATACTTTTTAACATTTCTTAGCCATCCTCATATTTTTACTCTTTTGACAGCAGAGATTTAGAATCATTTTGTCAGATTAAAATATAAATACTGGAATTTAGTGAGTTAGTTATAGTAAATGGATGGTAAGTGGAATGGATTTATATACGGCATTAATTCTTGGTGCAATTGTGTGATATGCCAGCCTCTCTAGTCAGCAACTTCACTGTGAACTTTGAAGTCCTTCCTACCCCGTGGGTCTCTGAGCAAAGCAAGAGTAGCCAACACTCTGTAGCAGCCAGTCATCATCTTTTGTTTCATCAGTTTTGTTACCAACAGCCATGTGAAGAGGCCCAGGCTCCTGGAGCTTATGCCTGTCTACCCTGCAGGTTGTTTTGAAGAACCTTCTTCTTATACGTGTCATCCCCTTCTACACTGTGTACTATGCAGTTCTGGATCTGGGCTGCAGGATGCTGAAGTAAGCAGTAACACATTGCCTTCAAATAGAATTGAAAAGCTAAGATGGAATGTGAAAGGAGTTAACACTTAATACTTGACATGTCTTTATGGGATAGAGAACGCGCTTTTTAAAAATGGCATGCTCTCTTCATTTTTCTAAGAAAAAATAAGCAAATGTGTCATCTTTGAAAATGATAGAAGTAAAATCATGAAATGAAGTATATATAAGCAAGCAGGATTAATCCTCTTACCTCTGGAGAATGGTCACAGAAAGATAGTAAAGCTATCACTGCTGGGCTGGTATTGAATCAGAGGACATTTGAACTAGAAGAGAATTTAGAGATAATCTACATTTATCCAATTTAAATATTTTTGGATATACTCATATACTAGAAATAACTTTGGACTGCAAGTTAGGAGATCTGTATTCTGGCCCAGCTTTTTACTATCTCCCTGGATCATCTTGACCAAGCCATAGAGCTTCACTTATTTCAATTGTCTTCATTTGTCAAATGGAGGTAATAATCCAAAAGTGGGTTATTATGAGGACAAAGTAATACATGTGCTTTCAACAATATTTTTATGTAAGTGTGAGACTTTTTTTTTTTTTTTTTTTAGGTAATTTCTTTGTCTTGCTGTGGTGGAATTTTGTCTACAAATTTAGGTTGCCAAAACATGGATTTTCTTGAAATACATTATGTATATTTACAAAAAATTCTTTCTAGAAATTGCTTATTTATACCATTTAATTTTACTGTGTAAGCAAGGCTGTACAATTACAACATGCAAATTCATACCAAAAATAATTATACTGACTTTCACAATGAGAAGAATGTGAAGTTTGTTTTGCAGGAAAACTCACCAAGGAAGCTTCTGGTGTTGACACACAGTTTTAGCTGTTGCTTGGGACCAGGGATGGTGAGGCTGTGCCTTGAGCAGGGAAGAGCTGAGAAGCCTCAGGGCTTGCTGAGCATGGAATTTAAAGAGTTCATAGTTCATGTGAGTCAGAGGCAAGGAATTTGAAGAGCACCTTATAGCTCCAGGAGATAGCCAATTGAGTGATCAACTGCACACAACTACCAACTTGGGCATAGCAAAAAGTATTTACTTAATGGATTCTGATTGTAGAGCAAAAAGGGATCTCAGAGATTAATCCTTCAATTTTCAGATAAAAAACAAAAGCCCAGAGAGTTTCAATGACTTGCCTAAATTCACAGTTAACAACATCAAGATTAGAACCCAGGTGTTGTTGCTTCCAACCTATTCTCTTGCCATAGGATTAGGCTCTCCTCCTGCATTTGATGGAAGGGACTTGCAAGGTTACAGCTGAGATCTCAAACACAATGAAGTACACTGGATGAGCAAAGTGGATTTAATTGGACAAAGAAGATAATGTAGATAAAGAGGTTATTTGGCTTCCATTCAATTCTGCTGATTTATAAATGTGCCACAAAATGGGTAAAGCTGATGGTTTATCATTGTATGTGCATTGTGATGTGCAAAACTTTGATGTGCAAAGTTATAAACTGCCTCCTCCAGAGTTAATAATTTTCGTTTGTAACACTGTCAGGGTGTCTGAATTGGATATCCCGGATCCATTTGATTTCAAAGCAAATCTCTCATGACTCAACACCAATTATAAAGGTATTTGGTTTTAAGTTTCAATCTTTGTCAATTAGTGAACCAAATGCCTCCAAAAATCAAAAATTTTTTTTGTTTTACAAATTAAAAATATATATATCAGTGCCATCATCTCGACCATCTGTATCTTATACCTGACTTCAAAAATTAATATGAGAAAGTGTCATAAGAATTTTTAAACTGGCTATTTGTAAAAGATAGAACAGGATGGAATAAGTGGATAGTATTCTTATATGAATTTTTAAAGATTTATTTTATTGTTTTTGACAGAGAGAGAGACAGAGGCAGAGAGACAGAGAGAGAGAAGTGGGAGGTCCCAGAGCAGTCTCCATAGTTGTACATCATCAGTTTTTGACATGGTTTCATTCCACACAGGTCTGCGCAGAGCTGCTCAGGGCAGGAACTGGGCTGGGGACCTCCCACATGGGAGGCACACCCCCATGAGCCAGAGGCTGAACCAGGGGCTTCCTACATGGAAGCTTACTTGCCCCAGCAGAAACCAAACTGGGGACCCCCCACATGGGAAGCACACCATACATCAGCATATGAGTCCACGTGGACTAATGCTGGGACCAGGACTCGATCCTCTGATCTCAGGGCTGCAAAGCGAGAGCTTCACCCTGTGAGCCATCCCGGCTTCCCCCATATGAATTTTTATTTGGTGGTATTATGGGTAAATTTTTGTACATTAAGTACTTTTCAAAAAATAGAAAGAATGGCTTTGTACTAGTGTAAAAATTTTTGTGAGATGTGGAATGGAAAATGAAGACTACAAAAGAGTTTGCATAGCATAAGTATCCATCTTTGTAGACTAGAGTAAAATACATGTTGTCAGTGGTAAGAAATCTGGAGAATTATGCAAAAAACTGTCATTT
This sequence comes from Craseonycteris thonglongyai, assembly GCA_004027555.1. Taxonomy (NCBI): domain Eukaryota; kingdom Metazoa; phylum Chordata; class Mammalia; order Chiroptera; family Craseonycteridae; genus Craseonycteris; species Craseonycteris thonglongyai. The sequence goes on along the minus strand of PVKE010007064.1, from coordinate 41,023 downwards.
CCCAGCTGGGATGACAGAGGTCTTTCATTTTCTGCTTTGTACATTTCTGCTTAGTTTGATTTTTCTTTCTCAAAATAGTTTAAAACTGTTGAAAAGGAAAAATGATAAGACAGAATATATTAAGAAAAAAATTCTCTTTTAAATTGATCATTTATGTTGAAGAAATAACTATTAACTACCATGTTTATAAGCCTTCTGTATGTTAATAATACCTATTGGTATTGAATATGTTACACATATCTGTTTTGGAGGCATTCATGGTGAGTTTTCCCCATCATTAGAAAATAAAATTTTAATTTTTTTCCATTGTAAAATAATACAGGTAAATTAATGAAAGCTTATTAAAGACTTGCAAGTAGAAAAGAGAAAAAGAAGAAAAACAATTTCAAACTTTCTTTCTAAATATTATTATTCTTAACATTCTGTTAAATTTCTTCCTGCTTATTTTTAATGGATTCTTTAAACATTATAATTCTTTTAAAAACCACTGGACATCTCTTTTTGAAACATATATGCAAATATACAAAAATGTCCTACAGCTAAAGAAACCAAACTTCAAATATGACTTGTATAGGGAACTTGGTGAGCTAGAACTGTTGAATTCAAACAAAAAGCTTTAGAACAGCCTCCTCAAATGTGTAACCTTGTTGATGCTATTACTGATTCAATTTTAAATAGACAAAAATATGTTAGGACAAGAGACTTTGATTCTAATGAGATACAAGAGGTCTAACATTCTATCCTAACTTTCTCTTCATGAACTTTCCTATTGAAAATCAAATTATCTTATTTTCTACCAAGACTGATGACAAATGATAAGGAAATAGTCACAGTAAAGAGTTAAGTATGGGTTGTGTATATGTTTTGGGTTGGGTGAGATATTTAAAATGCAAGTATTATTATTTAATTCAGCCAATGAAAGATAAGACAATGATACAGATTTATTGAACAGGGCTTTGCTTTTATATAGCAAAAATCAGTAAAGATCCCCAGGATGGCTGCAGAAGTTTACATTGTCCTTTCCTCTCACAGAACACTAACATTTGTACAAAGATATCAATAAACCCTTAGCCTACTAGATCTTTAATTTTGGGCTTGGGGAGATAAGTGCCATAACTCCTCAAGGTTGTTATTTTGAAAAATCTAGACTTGTTTAATCTTGGAAATAAAATGTAAAAGTAATTTTAGAGGCTTGGGCATGTATTTAGGGTCAGGTTTCTTGTCTGTTTGAATAATTTTGTCACCCAGGAGATCAGATTTAGGAAGAACACTGAAAATTGCCTTTCTTTGCATTGAAGAAAATAGATTGCAAATTGCTTTCATTTTAAATTAAAATCCTCCCAATAATTATTTTAAAGATTTATTTTATTATTTTTGTCAGAGACAGAGAGGGACAGAGATGGAGAGAGACAGAGATGGAGAGAGACAGAAACAGAGAGAAGGGGGAGGGCCCAGAGCAGTCTCCATAGTTGTCCGTCATCAGTTTTCAACATGATTTCATTCTTCACAGGTGTGTGTGTGGGGGGGTGGGGGTGGGGGGGTGAGTGCAGGGTGGGAACTGGGCTTGGGGGGTCTCCCTAATGGGAGGCACACCCCCTTGAGCCAATGGCCGAACCGGGGTGGGGGGTGGTGGTGGTGGTAGTGGTGAGAACTGAACTTGGGGCCTGCCGCATGGGAAGCATACCCCAGTTCGGCCTATGGATCCACATGGGCCAGGGCCAGGATTCAATCCTCAGTCCCTGGGGCTGCAAAGCAAGTGCTTAACCCACTGAGCCATCCCGCCTTCCCACCAATGATTTTTTTTTTGAGGTAGATAAGATAGTACTTCATTCCCCAGTTTATAGAGAAAAAAACAGACTGACCCAGAGGTTAAAATCCTGCTCAAGGTCTTATATAACTCTAAGCTAAAAGTCAAGACCAGAACACTAATATCCTGACTTCAAATTTTGTACTACTTCCTTTAAATCATGCTTTTCTCATATTACAAACAAAACATAAGACTTCTCTATGACTAAATGCAAATACAGCTTGGTCAAGACTAAAATCACTATCTCCAAGCAGCTGCAAGTTAACCTACAACATCTGTAAATGCTGATAGAAAGCCATCTCTGTTTCTCTGTAATAACATGGAAGCTCTATGAGTCATTGGTGAAGGTAGGAGTAGAAATGAGGTGGGAAGAGGTGGTATCAATGATACAGCAGTACAGTTATTTCTACAGCCTTGATTTTAGGAAACAGAACATGCTGACATGAACTGTATTCCCCTACCATAAAGAAAAAAGAGCTGGTATGAATTGTGCATTCAACTTTTGAAACCTGTTGCATTAAATAGAACTGAAGAGGAATAAGCGTGAGGCCTTTGAAAAGGATGGCACGTGGGACTTCTTACTTTGAGAGTGTCTTGGTCACTCACTAGGCAATCAATTGTGGGCTTGCTAATTAATAAATTACTTCTGCATAATAGGACATAATGTGATTCTTTTATGTTTTTGCTTTTAAGAAAACATGAAGCTTGGCTGCATAGATTTATCAATTTCTAAATTGTGTGAACATACCAATTATTTGATGTGTCCCTTTTAAAAGGAAAGAAAGGTAATTTTTATGGAAAGTGATATCATTACAAAGGGACCCTGGTGGTATATTACATATATTTGTCACTTTAAAGTTTGATGGATTTCTTTTTTGAAATCACTATAGTCTTAAAGAGCCATACTAAAGGCAAAATCAAAAGGTTGACCCCTGACATGTTTATGGTTCTTAGAGATATGAAGTCCTGATATGTATTTGGTCTTGGTTCTTTATATATGTTCAGGGAAACCACTCTGATACAACTGACAAAGTTAGAGGAGTGCTTCCATCCATATGAGTTTTTTATGAGGCTTTCTTTCATCTGTGATTATCAGTTATGTTTCCCAGATGACTAGCTGAACATACCATTTTATTACAAAGACACAAAAGAACTCATTTCCAAGTTAGGCAATCACTGGTACTAAAGAAACATTTATAGTTCAATAAACTTTTACATTTTTTTTATTTCTGAAAACTCAGAATCCAACTTTTCATTAGTTTTTAAGATTTATTTATTTATTTTTATTGTTTTTGACAGAGAGAGATACAGAGACAGAGACAGAGAGAAGGGGGAGGACCCAGAACAGTCTCCATAGTTGCACATCATTGGTTTTTCCACATAGTTTCATTCCACAGGTGGGCTTGGGGCTGCACAGGGCAGGAACTGGGCCGGGGTCTCGCCCCGGTGAGAACTGAACTGGGGGCACTCTCCAGTTCAGCATATGGTTCCGCACGGGCCAGGGCCGGGATTCGATCCTTGGTCCCCAGGACTGCAAAGTGAGCGAGTAACCCACTGAGCCATACCGGCTTCCTTCATTAGTTTCTAATATATCTTAAAAATGAGATTTGTAATACAAGTACAGATCAGCATGCATTGATTATATTATAACATTTCTTTATTGTATTTTACCTCTTAAAATGCTAAGTATAAAATAGAAATTATGTGGTGTTCTTTTTCTATCTGTTTAAGGAGTATTAAAAGATGGAATATGTTAAAATTTTTTATGTAAATTTGAGGATTGCTAAGAGAAAGAACATTAAAACAAAATCTTACCAAAATTGTTTTGCAGAATAAGTTGTAAAGGTCCTTTTACTAATTGTATTTGCAAATTATTAGTTGCTTTAATCCCAAATAATTATATTCTTCCTCCTATTTTCAGTTTTTGAGTTTCAATGGAGGTCACCTACTTTGTCTGTGGATTGCTTTTTGTTCTGGTTGTGGAAGAATGGGTTTGGGATCATGCTATTTCGGTAACTATTCTTCATGTTGCCATTGCTTCAACTAGTAGGCAAAATAAAATAATGGAAACAACATGTATTAAACCTGATGTAGGGGAAGCCAGGATGGCTGAGTGGGTTAAGCATTCACTTTGCAGCGCCAGGGACCCAGGATCGAGTCCCGGCCCCGGCCCGTGCAGACCCATATGCTGAACTGGGGAGTGCCCCCAGTTCAGTTCTCTCTCTGTCTCTCTCTCTTTCTGTCTGTCCGTCTCTCTCTCTCTGTCAAAAATAATAATAACAAACAAACAACAACAACAAAAAAACACCTGATGTTGTACCTAAATTGCATTACCGAGTGGGAAATTGTTGTAGACACATTGTTCTCTGATGACTAAGTAAAAACTGATGATGGAAGTTCTTCACCCTCTCCCCTCACTCATCCTGACCCAACAAGTTCTACCACTTCCTGAGCAAGTTATTGCTCAGCTGTATCTTCCCATTCAAAACTGTACTAAAAAGTAGATGTTTCCTAATCCCCTTTCACATTCAACTTGTCATCAACTTATACAGGGTTTGCCTCTACCAGAAATATTTTTCCTACAAAAATCTTCCTTGTGCCAGAAATTGACCAGATGGGGACCTGGAACCCAAAGAAAACTATATTTGCAGGCTTGCTAACTTCCCATTACCAGGTAGTTATTGTAAAAAGATTACTGATTCCTTAGACTAAGGGGTTTTTATTTCTACCTGTGATCTTGAGAGTCAGAAGAAAATAAATTCAAATTCCAGTCCTACTTTTTTTACATGTGTATAATCTTAGGCAAGTCACAAAGTTGCTTACATTAGTTTAGTTGCTTCCTCTACAAAATGGGGAATACCTAATGAACTTTCAGTTAGACTTAAAATCGTCTGACACAGCATCTGGCATATACCGGTAATAACTTATGACTAAATGATAGTTTTATCCATTTCTTCAAAATTTACCCTTTCATTGTAATTTTTTTTATTTCTTGTCTCTTATTATTTTTAAAAAGTATGCTAGTCACAGTATGGGTGTAATTATCTACAAGTTATTTAAAATTACAAGTTATTTATTTACTACTTAAATCACTCTTATTTTCAGCATCATGATCTATTGATGGTTTTAATATAATTAGTCCTCAACTTAAGAACACACAATTTCCAATGAATTGCTACATCCCAGTATTACTGCTATTAGAAAGTGCCACTCTATCAATCTCCTAGCAGTCATTAACTGAGACATAAACACTTCCAGTAACTTGGAAAACCAGTGAACCCTCAACCATCTCAAACTCTCTGTTTTACTTTGGGGCTTAAGTTTTCCTGGAAGACAGCCATATGATATTCACAGAGAGTGGGGGTATTAGGTGGCTCAGTCTTCAAGGTTGATATTGACAATAGGTTCTAGACCCAGAAAAGTTACAAGTTAATCGTCTAACACATGGCACATAGATAATACTGAACAAATATTGTTCCATAAAATTGAGTTCAGAGTAAAGAGGCTTAGAACTCCAAAGAGAGCATGTCATCAAGGATTCAGGTTCATTTTAGGAGCATCTCTGCTGTGTATCGCTTCAAATCACTTTATGAGTTGCCCTGAGAACCTGAGAATTCATTTCAAGGGGAGAAGTTTCAGATGTATGACTTAACAAATGACCTTTTTAGACTATGACATGAATACAAATTTGGGGGTACCTGATTTTATGAATGTGAATAAAACTTCCCTCTTGCATGTGATATAATTTGACCAAACAGAAGTGTTTCTTCATGAGTGAAGGAAAAAAAAATGTGTGTCTTCAAAATGAAAATCTTATTTTCTATTGCAGTTACGTTGGGATTGCCTTTGGCATCACATTGGTGGGCTCCTTTAGGTATTTTCTTATAAATTATACCCATATGTTTTATATATCTTATTTGTATAATATAAATATATATTTATATATAAACTTAGTGGCATGACATTTATTGTTTTAGGTGGATCAGGTAATTGGATCAGAAGACTGCTCAAGGGCTTTATCATTTTAAAAATATAGGGAATAAAATACTGCATATATATTTGTGACATATTTTCTTGGTTCTCTTTTCTCATGAATAGCATTATTGTCTTTATAGTAGGGCAAGTAGAAGAGAAACTATTTCATTTCCTTTTTTGCCCACAAATTGAACAACTGAATTAATCAATCATGTATAAGGAAGAAAGTTAACCCTGTGAAAGTAGACTCTTCCTTCATATTAAGCCAGGTGTTGACCACAAAATACTTACAGGAGTCCTCTTTTCATTGATGTTGCCAATCTTTTTAATGTAATTATAGTCATTCTTAGTGATGAGAAATGGAAATACAGCACTGAACCACATTCTTTTCCCTAAAGTCCAGTTATCTGTTTATAACACACAAAAATGGCTGGTCTGAAAAGCTAAAAGAAGACTTGAGAACTGTGAATTCCTTGGCATGTGCTTCAATTCACTGCCTTTGAATTTCTGAGTACTAAGAGCCCCTTACTATTAATTTGACAGAGCCATGCACCTATTATTCCCTGAAGGAAGTTTTGAATTTTAGCAATTTTCTAGCACAGAATATATACCTACTCTCTCTTAGCTACTCTATTTCAAATGCTATGTCAGTTTCAGGAACATTATCTTAGTCATGACAATTGTTCTTATTCATAATCTCAGCAATGAATTATTCATTATTGGTAGTTAACCAAAACTTCTCTTTCATTACTTGCAGGATCTGGTTTAATTTCAATGATATGTGGAGGCCAGACTTTAGCATATTGTTTGTTCAAAGACAACTTTATCCAAATCTGAATGATTTTTAATAGAGTAGTTGAATTAATTTGCCTCAGACTTCCTATATTATTATATACATTGTATCAAAGCTAAATTGTATTTTTTTGTTCATACTTATATTCAAGGTTGAATTTATTCAGGATACTTTATAACTATAAAAAGAAAAAAGGAAAATTAATGGAAAGCAGAAGAATCCTAGTGAAGAATTCACAAACAAAATGTTACAAACTCATAAAATGCAGTGTTTCCGAAAGCATATTCTATAGAACATCAGTCCTGAGGAATGTTAACAGTGCCACGCGCTGAAAATAAAAGTTTCATGTTTAAGTGTATTTGTTCAAATAGTGGGTTTAAGTGAAATAGTTGTTTATTTCAGTACTTCTTAAAATCTTTCACATACGGTTGTGAAAAAGACATCGCTAAGCAGTAATATACCTTACTACTGTTTCTCAAACATATTTGACCAAGAGCATACTTTAGAAAATGCTGACATATCATGTGAAAAATACAACAGAGAGGAGAGCAGATTTAAAATCAGATTTAGATTCTTTTATTGCCCTATAGTAATTATTTGTTTTTGTGTTAGAGATTTCATTATGAAATTATTGCCTTTTAAAAAATATTAGTATCTATTTCTTTCCTTAGATTATGGTCTATGAATTTGAATTGCTTGGGAATCTTGTTACAAAGCAGGTTTTGGTTTAGAAGGGCTGGGTGGAGCCTGAAAGTCTTTATTTCTAACAATTCCTAGAAAAAGCCTGTGTTGTTGGTCCATGGACCACACTTCGAGTAGCAAGATCTAAGTGATTGGGACCATATATGTTTTAGGTTGTATAACTCTGTACTGCCAGTTTTATGTTTTATATATTATTGTTATTCATGGATTAAAACTGAGGTGACTTAAATTTATATTACTGTCCTAAATATTTTTTAATACAGTTAAAATATCTCCAGACTTAAAAGAAGAACATACCATGGTCACACTAAAATAAAAGCATAGGAAAAAGGACAGAAAAGTTCACACACACACACACACACACACACATATATACATACCCTACAAACATTTGGGGAAACAATTAGGGGATGCTGGGATAGCTCAGCAGTTGAACTCTTCCCTTGCATTCCCAAGGTCTGGGGTTTGATTCCCAGCCTTGGCTTTTGTGAACCTCATATGCTGAACTGAGATGCAACTAGTAACTGAGATGAGATGGCTCAGTGGCCAAGGTTCTCTCCTCCCACGAGGGAGGCCTCTGGTTTGGTTTCTGCCCTGTGAAGCCCCACGTCCACCTATATGGAATGAAACCATGTCACAACTGATGATGTACAAATAAACTTAAAAAAAAAAATTTAGGAAACAATTAGAAACTAAACAAAACCATCTTTAGAATTTTTTCCTAGATGACTCTTTCTTACCCTTAAGAATCTATTTCTTCTGTAGAGATATGCATTCAATCAGCAAGAAAGGTCATGCTGATTGCAGGTAACCTTCTAAAAACTACTTATGTTGATCAGTTAACTGGCTAGGTAATTTAAGTTTCTCATGCACATGTAAATATGAAAATAATGATACCATCTCCCTTGCTTCTTTCTCACATTTACTTATTCACACAAATGTTTGTTTCCCATCCGTTATTCTCATTCTTCCTATTAATTTCCTCCAAAATGTTTGGTCATGGAGTTTCAAATTATGTAACTCATCTAAATCAGTCAAAGAACTAAAAATTCCAATTTCTCATAAAGATTTTTTTTCATCTTTAAAGAAAGGCAGCATAGGATAACAATGAAATGAAAGGGTCAGCATTAAGATCTTTCATTCCCCAAATAACACCCATTGACAGCACTCAGAAAAAATGTCATGTTAGTGATACAACAAAACTCAGTTCTGTTCTTTTAAAAAAAGCAAATATTTAACAAATCATGAATACATTGATGACAAAGTCTGTTCCCATTGAAACACACATGGAAGAAATTTATAGAAACATTAAACTGCCTAAATCAATTAGATAATTAAAAGAAAATTGGTTGATTAAGTACTTTTTTAATATGAGAATTAAGTTACACTAGTAAATTAGAATAACAACCTCTCCAGACTCCCAAGACCTTAATGTTTGTCATGTATATGGTAGCTTAATTAGCACGTTTATTTCTAGGATTAGGAATCAATCTGCTCAGGTAATTACTATTGTGTTAATTCTTCTCTTTTTTTTTTCTGTTGATCACAATAATTTGAGGTTTTCTTCTTTTACTCATTAAAATGGTTATTATTATATTATCTATTTGATGATACTACATGACAAAAATAAAAAATACAATTTGGTTACATATTTTAGCTTAAAAAGAGACATCAATTAATTATTTACTGTAGTTTTTAGTGCCTTAAACTATATATAAATTCTCATAGTCTAAGAATCATGCTCATTTTGTTTAGTTTTTCAGTGTCTTACATAGAATCATAAGTTGGTAAAATCTTATCTGGTATTTTGATGCATATTTTTCAGGCAGGACTGATACTATTTTTATATTTATTAAGAAGGTAGAACTTTTATGTTATATATAATCATCCATAAGTAGGCTTTAAAGTTATTATACCATTGCCATTTTGTGATGTAAATCAATTTACATATTCCTTTAATAATGTTTACTTAAAATAATTATTTTCTAAACTAATGAACACTATCTTTACTTTTACTGACAATGATCATTAAGAAAATATATATGAGAACTATTTTTATGTCTGCATTCTAAATATTAGACTCCTATCTAAAATTTTATGGGTTTTATTCAACCAATTACCTTAGTAAATGAACTGATAAGTTAAGAGCTTATTGGTACCACTCTAAAGCTGTAGAGATCTTTATTCACATACAGAATTGGCAACTTATATACTATGGGAGACAATTTTATAACAAACATTCTAAGGAAAAACAAAGGTAATTCCTATAGCTGTTGTTCCATAAACTTCAGAAACCTGAATTGCTAGGCAAACAAATCTATAACAAAAGCTCCCATAGATAAGGCTGTGGTAAAAAACAAAACAAAACAAACAAACAAACAAACAAAAACAAGAAAAGTCAGAAAAGAGAAGAAATACAATTTGGTTCATATAGAGAAAATGTAATTCATTCAAAGAAAATTTCTATTACAGGATTACAGAGAAAGCCCTCATAAAAGATGTAAAATTCTGGGAATATTTTACATTTTTAATAGAGGAAAATAAAGTTACAATTTTTCCAAGTGTTAGGCTACTCACCTTAGCTGATTCTTCTAGAAGTTCTTTGTTCTATGTAAATGTTTCTGGTAGTTCAGTTAACAAGTGAGCCAAATCGTTTTGAAAAACAAGAATTAATTACCATCTGACTTTCTATTTGGTGAAGAACATTCACTCACTCCATATGCCTAATAATTCAAACAGAAAGACCATTTGCTACCATCATAATACTAATTGATTCATCTAGCTAAAAGAGTAATAGATATTCCCACAAGATTTTTCTTTAATTGCAAAGGGTAAAATATTATTACAGTAGAGAAAATTGATAGATACAACCTTAGACAAACGATTCAAGTTAACATTGCTAGTAATGGGACTAATCAAGAGCATGTACCTCCTGTACAATGCATTGGGAAGAACCCATCACTTCTGTGACATTGCTGCCAAAAGTGAATAATCTAAATCTACTCTTAAGGGTATACGAGACAAACCCAAAGTTAGGGACAGTCTACAAAATAATTAGGCTGTACTTTTCAAAAATACCAATATTATAAGATCCAAAGAAAGATTTAGAAAATTTTCCAGATTAAAGAAAATTTAAGGGGAAGACAGGATGACTCAGTGGGTTAAGCCCTTGCTTTACAGCCCCGGAGACCAAGAATCGAATCCCTGCCCCAGCTCGTGCAGACCCATCAGCTGAGCTGAGGTGTGTTTTCCTTGCGGGAGGCCCCCAGTTCAGTTCTCACTCTCTGGTTTGGCCCTTGGCTTGACGAGGCATGCCATGTGGGAGGCCCCTGGCCAAATTTCCACCTTGTACAACCCCACCCACCTGTGTGGAACACAACCATGTAGAAAATTGATGACATACAACTATGGAGACTGCTCTAGGCCCTCCTCCTTCTCTCTGTCTCTGTCTCTCTGTCTGTCAAAAAGAAAATAAATCTCTAAGAAAAAAGAAAAAAATTTTAAAGCTACAATCTTTTGCTATAAAGGACACTACAGAATTGACAGTTTCAATAAAATCTATATATTAGATCATTGTATTGTTTCAGTGTTAATTTACAGACTGATCATTGTACAAATCATTATTTAAGAACCATTCTTTGTTAAAGAATTCCTTGTTTTTAGAAAAGACTCATTAAAATATTTATGACTCATAAACAGAAAGAGGACATTGCATCTGCAATTTATTCTTAAGTAGTTGAGAGAAATATAATTGATAGGTATGGTTGTGCATACACAAGCACACACACAGACTGAGCGAGAATCAGAAAAGGGTACAACTGTAGAAACTGCTAACATTTTGGAGATCTAGATGAAGGCTACATGAGAATGCCTTATACTTATTCTTGCAACTTTTCTGTATGTCTGATATCAAAATAGAAAGAAATGAAAAAAAATAATAAAAGAGAGATGGAGGATCAGAGAAATTAAGTGACTTGTCCCAAGTTATACTCAAGAGGCAAAAAAGCTCACTGAGGCTCAAAATCCTGCTCTTTTACCATACTTCTCCTTCTCTGTTTCTGATGACATTTCTGGATGATAGTTATACAACTTGGCAGAGAGAATGAGTTGTGCTAGTAGCAGGACTGTTAATTCCTTGAGAACGTGCTTGAACACACTGTAAGTCATACTGGTATTTTAAGGCACCCAGTACAAAAGGCAGGAGTAATGCCAGTGCTAAAGACTGTTTGGGCAGTGTGCCTGGACCTCTCCAAGACACCTTGCCTAATAAGAAACAATCAATACTGGCACTCACTTCTCTTTAAAGACTCTGGTTCTGTGTAAGTGCCTACCTCTGGTCAGGAGCAGAATCAATTCATGATCACGATAGTGGCAGTGCCTTGTTTGAAGTGGTGTTCCAGCCAGTGGTTTAGGGTAGTGTGACATGGTTCAGCTGTACAGGTATAGAAGAAGGGCAATGGCTGGCAGGGTGGCAGGCAGATCCAAGTTCAGATTGGGCTCCAATGCTTATTGGGAACCAAAATACAAACCAAGAACCCCAAGCTGAGGAATGTGTCCCTCTTCTGTGCTTTTAGGGCAAATGTGGCAAGTACAATTAATTACAATTAAACCATAATTGTACTTGCCACATTTGAAATTGTCACTGAAATTTTCAGTGTATATGCTTGTCTTGTATGGTAGAGTCAAGCAAATTAAAGGCAGAGTTTGTGTTATTTACTGAACAAATATGTATTGAGACTAGTTTTATGCCAGTCATTGTTTTAGGTGCTGTAAATATGTCAATAAACTGTTTTCAGACAAAAATCTGTTATGAAACATACATTAATTATCATCATATTCAGTACCTAGCACAGTGCCTGGGACATAGTAGGTGGTCGGCAATAAATGAGGAGCTGCCCCGTTGTAATGGGCATTTGCAGTGATTAGGAGGAAAGGCTGCAGTGTTGTGGGCATTCAGGGACTGAAGGCACTCAACTCAGACACACTGGAAACCAGACAGAGGTCAGAAGACTAAAGGCCGTCCCCACTCTGGAGACGATGGAGTTCCCAGGTCTAATATAATTGCGACTGCATCTGGATCTGGAGGCTGAGTCTGCAGGATGACATTGTTACCCACAACAGCTGAGGAGTGCTCTAAGAATTGAGGGGCAGTATTAAACACACAATAGGCTTGCTGTAGTTTACAGAATTGAATGTCAACAACCGGAGGGGATTAATGAGAAAGCATGGACTCTCTCACGTCTATGTCTTTAGAAATGTTATTTCTTGTATCAAAATGATTCACAACACACCATGCCTCACTGTCCCCTGCAGGTACCCACGCTCATCCCTTGCCTGGGTAACTCAGCTTGGATGTTGCTTCCTTTAAGAAAACCTGTTATGCCTTCCTCATATCAGATCCCTTTGTGCATTCACACTGCTCCCTGATGTTTCCCCATCAAAGCACTGGCCACATTACATTGGAACTGGCTATATTCCTTACTACATTATAATCTGTGAGGTTGGCAATAAATGTCTCTTGTTTACAGCTGTGTCCTAGACTCTAGCACAGTAGCTACCCTAAAATCAGTTCCAATAAATACTTACTAATTGAAAAATCTTATTTAAAAATATTTGATTTATAAATACATTCTCAAATCACAGAAGAAAGCATATTTAATTTTGTAGAGGAATAGTTTTCCATCTGCCTCTTGGAACACTGGGGGTTCCATGGAGATGTTTAGGGAGGACAGGGGAGGTGGAGTGGCAAGCTCAACTTTTTACTGCTTTGTGTACTACAGAATTTTTTGGTTTCCTAAAGCCCTGCTCTCATATATTCCAAGACCTGGCATGTGTGCACGAAGCTGAATCCTCTTCTGGGCTACATGAACCATGTATTAGTTTCCTATTTCTGCTGTAACAAATTACCATAAACTAAGTGGCTTAAAACAAAACAAATTCAGTATCTTGGTTCTGGAGGTCAGAAGTCTGAGACAAGTCTCACTGGGTTAAAATTAAGAATGAGGATGTTGACATGTTTGGGGATCACTGTTCAGTCTCCCACAGGTAGACCTCTTCATGTAAATGAACATGTGTATTTTCATGAATGCCCATCGTCAGAAAGATGAAAGTCCACATTTTTTTCAAAAATTATCAGAAAGGGTCAATGGACCCTGATAAAACATAAATCACATCCCTAGTGAATTTAATTTAAAAATCTATTTCAACTTATCTACATACATATTTTCAGGAGTATCTTCAAAATGAATACAATACCACTAAAGTAAATGAGTGCAAAGTTTTGGGGTAGGTAATATGGTAAAATATATCTAAATAGAAAATACATATATATTTTTGTTCAGAAATTCTACCCTAGAACTTTTTCCTTACAGACATAATCACAAAAACAAACAAACAAATAAGAAAAAAACACTTGCAAAAGATCAGTTGTATGACTTATAGCACTGATGAAATGGAGCATGACACAGTTATAAAGAATGAGGCTGATGTATAGGTGTATATAGACAAAGATATTCAAGATAAATTCTTATGTGACAAAAGTTCAAGACAGGATACAAAATCTAATATCCATCTGTAGTTGCAGAATATACCAGTATGTATACTGGTTTCCAAACTAATTTTTGGGCAGGACACATGATAAATTATTAATAAAGGAGTATAGCAGAGACTAGAAAAGAAGACTATTTTATGCTTCTCTACCATATACATTTTCTATTGTAATTATGTATTACTTTGTTTTATAAAAGAAGTCAGAGGCAGTTAATAATAATAGATAATATAATAACAGTGAAATCTGTAATAAGATCTATATGCCTCACACAGTTCTAAACACTTTACACAGATCATTTTAACTCTCACATCTCTATAATATGGGAACATTATTATACCCTCTTGACAGATGAGAGAATTCAGGCTCATGAAGATTGGTCCCAGTGTTCAATGTTACACAGCTGGTAAAGGAAGAGCTCAGATTAAATTCAGGTCTTTTGATCTAACCCAGTTCTCTCAAACTGTTGTTATTTTCATTTTCCTGCTTGTATTTCTTTATGTTAAAATAAAAATCCTAATAAAGATTACCATATAGGTTTTAATCTGATAAAAGCTTTCTCAAATGTAGAAACTAAAATGTCTTTCTAAATGTGAAAACTAAATAGTCTTTCCCTAACATGCCATAAATCCAAACAGAAATTACTATATCACAAACGCCCCAAATTTTTGAGGCTTAATATGTTCATAAAATTTTCATATTTTATGAAAAATAATATTTTTAAATTTTTAATAAGCATTACTCAAAATGACAGCATGCATAAACCCTTGTAAAAAGGACAATAAAAAGAATGGAAGAAAAGGGGAAATGCAAACAGAAAGAAGAATGGAAAAGGAAGAAGAAAATTTACAAGATTGTGCTAACGCTGGTGATTTAGAACTTTAAGAAAATGCTTTATAGGAGTAGACGAGGCTATCATTTCTGACAGCACAATTTTTTTTCATTATATGCACTAAAGGAGTACTCTATTTCCATTACAGATAGGATGAGGTTGGGGTATTTTTCAGTGAGAAGATGATACCACTCATATCTAGCATGCTTTATTGTAATTGCTTCCACATACTGGCACCCCTCATTTTTTTAGGGAAAATAATAACAGAAATAAATAAGCAACACATTACCACTCCAGATTTGCATATAATCTAAAAATAATTTGCCCAAACCTTTTTTGGGTAAAATTTGTAAATACTTCTGTCCACACTGTTCAATGATTCATGAAGGTTCTGATGTGAGTCAACAATTTAAGGGGATCATCTTACACTCATTCTTTCTTCTGATTTCTTCTACCCTGGTTGAATCTCTTAGGTTAATTTGCTTTGCATCATTGCTTTCTAAATGATCCCAGTGTGACATTAAGGCTGGTCATCAGGTAGTTCTCTGAAAACCCTTGGTTAAATTAATGATCCACATGCTGTTAGGTTAATTGGTTTTGATCTAACTGTTAACCAGTCTCTAGTCCTTTGCTAACTACTAAAGATCTGTGGGAATAATACAAAGAAGACGCATAGACCATATAACCCAATATGTAAACATTAAAATAAAGTTATACACTGTTAAATAAAATGTTTATCCCCTATTTTGACAAAACTGTCTTTAAAAGAGTGTTTTTAAAAATATACTAAACAGGCCTTTTATATAACTGAAAGAGAAAAGACTTCAAGAAAATATAATTTTATTATTATTGAACAAATTTGACTGTTTTATTGATTGCTGGTTATGTTTGACTGAGTAGTAAAATGAAACACTCCAAATTCAGAACTTATCTGATAATTATTCTACACAATTGATTTTTCTTGCCTGTATCTCAGGAAAAAAATGCTAATTATACTGTTAATATCAAGATTTTCTCATAATTTGTGTTCTATTAACAGTAATGTCATATCAGGTCACTGTATGACATTATTCTTAGACTATTTTTAATGAATTTAAATTTGGACAAACGACTCAACTGAGGAATAGCAAATGAAATTGTTAATAAAATTTGCAATATGTATATGTGGGAATGAAACAAAATTTTTACAAAATTTAAACATTTTAAAGAGAGATTTATGAAGTAGTTTATTTTCATCATATAAATGTCTATAACTTACATAGTGATTTTTACCATCTTTTATAGTAAATGTTCATTAAATCTTTATATAAAACTGCTGGGATTTCATTTGGTTTGTTCAAGTTTTGAATCTAATAAAATAATTTCAGTTCATTTCATTTTCATTGTTTTGTTCAGTAATTCAATATGTATTTAATAAAGAATTTATATCCTGTTTGCAAATTTTATGTAGGTCATGTTCAATATAAATCTCACTTTTATTGTTTCCAGTTCTTAAAAACTTAAGTAAGCTTCCTCTTTGAACATTTTCTACGTCTTTACGCTTTTCAGCTTTCTTCCCCTGAGCTCTACTTTTGTATTTTCTATTTCTAGTATGATCTCAACATGAACTCATTCTCTCTAACCCAAAAGATTAAGAAGTAAAAAAGGAATTATATTCAAAGTGAACTCAGTTTGACTGTATTTTCACTAAAAATGTAAATTAAATTTTTGTTTATATGTTTTCAAAAATATTGGGTTTCTGAATATTCATATCCCTCACTGTTGGAGCAAGTCCTTCAACTCTGCAGGGTGCACTTCTTTAAATTCATACACACAACCTTACATAGGCCCTCAGCCCTACCCAACAATCCTGCTAAGTGACTCATTAGCTCAGTGACTATTTCAGACCTTGTCTGCATCAGTCACCCTTCCTAATTCTCAGGAGATAACCCTGCCTCGTACTTCACAGCGCAAATAAATTTATCGGATAGGAACTCTGACAACCAAGCCTATAAAACCAACTGTTATACTATTAATGTCTCAACCTTTTTTTTTTTCTTTTCTTTTTTTTTCTGTATACAAATGACACTTCTACTTGTGCTGCTGATCAAATTTTCCTTAATGTTTTGTGGATTTCCCATCACAAGTTATTAGACTGCTTTACTTCAGTTTCTCTTTTTTCATTAGGTCCTGTCGGTTAATATTTAATTTTATTTGTCTTTCTTTTCTTAAAACACAAAAAACAAACAACCAAAACCAAACAACAGCAGAGAAAAAGACTCCTAAACCTGTTCCCTGTTAATGTCTATGCTATCTCTCTGCCTCTACAAACTCTACTTCTTGATAAGTTGTCTCTAGCCATTGTCTCAATTTCTCAAACTTTCACACATTTCTCAAGCCATTTCCATTAGTATCAACTACACCTAAAATACTCTCACCAATATCTTCAAGCAAGATCAACTCCATGGAGCCAAAGCCAGATTTTCAACGTATTGATTGATCTTGGGTGGCACTTAATATTATTGATCCCTCTCTGTTTCTTGAAACAGTGTCATCTCATGACTGTCCTGGCATTGTCTTTCCTTTTCTTCTCCTCTATCTTCCCAGCAGACTCTTTTTAGTCTCCTGTCAGCAAATCCTCTACTCACAATTTTAAGGCTTGTAGCGTGGCTCTTCTAGATACTGGCTCTATTTCCCTCTCACGTGGCAATTTCGTCCATTCCCGCCCACAAGAGAGGACACTGTCAGGGGCAACTCAAACCATCTTTGGAAAGGAAATTATTGGCTCATGTAAATGGGGAGTTCAAAGGATAAGACTTGGCTCTATTCAGGAAGATGATTAATGATAGTAAGAATTTGTCCTGTGTTCTTTGTCCCTTAGTCCAGCTTTCCACCATGTTACCTCCATTCTCAGCAAGGCTCCATTCCCAAAGAGCCAAGAGAGCTACCGGCAACTCCAGACTTCCGTGGCCCAGGATTTTAGAAAAAAAGACATCAACATTCTTCTCATATCCATTCCCACTCTGCCCCAAAAGTGCTCTATTAATTCACTTTAGTTCACATGCTCATCCTGAACCAAGTACAGAGGCCAAAGGGATGGGGTCTTTAAAGAGTCAATCTGGGTTCGACACCTGCTGTAGGAGTAGAGCAGAGTGAGTCCCAGCCAGGACACATGAGTGTCCACACAGGAACTCTCAGGAAAAGAAAGGGATACTGAACAAGAAAATAAAACACACATCATGAGAAGACAATGATGGCATTATAAAATGATTTGGGAAGCTTTCCCTCCTCTTCTAATCTATAGAAGTGATTGTGTCTAACTGAGATTATTTATATCTTAAATACCTGGTAGAATTCACCAAGAAGCCTTCAGAACCTTGAATTTCCTTTGTGGGGACATTTTAAATTATGCATTTTATTTCTTTCACACCTATAAGTCATGTCATCCATTTTTTTTTCTTAAATAAACTTTATTGGCCTTTTTCTTTCAAGAAAGAGACTCATTTTACTTCAATTATCACATTTTATTATATTTTCCATAATATTTTTTGCTATCTTTTTAATTTCTATGGACATGTAATTGTATTCTATCATTCTTAATATTGTGCCTTGTGATTTGTGTCTTGTCTCATTTATTTTCCTAACCAATGTCTCTAGAAGTTTATCAGTTTTACTGAGTATTTAAAAAATGGGGAAAGCCGGGATGGCTCAGCAGGTTAAGCACTTGCTTTGCAGCCCCGGAGCCCAAGCATTGAATCCCGGCCCCGGCCCATGTAGACCCATTTACTGAGCTGGGGTGTGCCCCCAGTTCAGTTCTTGCCGGGGCCTATGCAGGAGGCCCCCGGCCCAGTTCCTGCCCTTCACAGCCCCGCACCCACCTGTGGAGTGAAACTATATGGAAAACTAATGCTGTCAACTATGGAGACTGCTCTGGGCCCTCCCCCTTCTCTCTGTCTCTGTCTCTCTCTGTCAAAAAACAATAAAAATAAATCTTAAAAAAAAAAATGAACAGTTTTTGGTTTCATTGATTTTCTATATTGTCTTTAGTGTTATTTTATTAATTTCAGCTTTTCTTCATTATGTTCTTCTTACTTTAGATTTAAATTGCTCTTCTCTTCTAGTCTCTTTAGGTGGAAGATTAGATCATTAGTTTTAGATCTTTCTTTTCTTTTACTATAAGCATGTAATAAGTTTTCCTTTAAGCACTACTTTTGCTGCATTCCATAAATTTTGATGTGTTGATTTTAATTTTTCACTGTGTTCAAAATATTTTCTAGTTTTCCTTGTGATTTCTTCATTGGGGGTACGGGGGGTGTTATTAAAATTTTAGAAGCGTGTGCTTAAATTTTACTGGTATCTTTCAGTTATTGATTTTCAGTTACATGTCTTTATGGTCAAATACAATATTTCATATAATTCCAATCTTTTTAAATGTATTGAAACTTGTTAATATGGCCCAGACTATGGTCTATATTAGTGACTGTCACATGTGGCCTTGAAAAAAGTGTGTATTCTTTGTTGGGTGGAGTGCTCTATAAACATCAATTAGGTATAGTTGGCTGATAGCATTGTTCACATATTCTACAGCTTTATGGCTATCTGTCTATGAGCTCTATCAAATATTAAGAGAGGAGTGTAGCTGCATTTTTATCTTATTCTTTAAGCTTTATCAATTTGGGGTTTGTGTATTTTGAAGTACTGTGCTTAGATGACATATCATAAAATTTTATATGTTCCTGATGAACCTATTAATGTTTATCAAAGGAAATGCCCTTTATTCCTATTAGTATTTTATACTCTGAAATCTACCTATTATTTCTTTTGAATAATGTTAGCATGCTTTTTTCCTCATTCTACTTTTCACTTATCTAGAAGTGTTGTCTTTGTATTTAAAGCAAGTTGTTTTTTTTGTAGGCAATATATGATTGTATTTTATTAAATCAAGTAAAGTCTGTTTTTAATGTAGTGTTAGATCATTTACGTTTAATGAAATTACCCATACTTTGGTTTGAATTTACTTGCTATTTGTTTTCTATTCGTCTTATCTGATTTTTGTTCCTTTCAGCCTTATTGGATTAACTTAATAATTTTAAATATTCCATTTTGTCTCTTCTATTGATTTATTAGCTCAAAAATATTTTAAGTATTTGTTCAAAAGTGTACAATATAAATATCTATTTTGTACCAGTCTACCTTCATTACTATAGTATACTTTCATTTTCCCTTTCTAGCCTTTATTGGAATCTATTTTTGTCATATATTTTACTTCTACATATGTTATTAATCCCATACTATGTTATTTTTGCTTTAGATCATCAATTATCTTTTAAATAAATGTTTAATGGGAAAATTATTTTATATTTATACACAGTTTTACAATTTCTGGCGTTCTTCATTCCTTTGTATAGATTCAAATTTCCATCTGGTTTCATTCCCCTCCTACCTGAAGAAACTTCCTTTAAATTTGTTTATAGTGCAGGTCTGTAAGCCTTTTTGTGGGCTGTAGGGGTAAAAGCTATTTTCATTGGATAAAGACTTCTAGGGTGAGAGTATTATTTTCCTTGCTGTACTTTAAAGATGTCCCTCCATTGTCTTCTGGTTTATTATGTCTAGATATTGTTTTGAACTGCAAGAATTGTAATCATAATTTTTTCAGATGTATAATATATCTCCACTCCCCCAACCCCCCCACCGGCTGCTTTGAAGATTTTCTCATTATAACTTTTTTTTTTTAGCAATTTGATTATAGTATGACATGGTGTGATTTTTTTGTATTTTTTTCTACTTGGAGTTTAGTGAACTTGGATTTATGGGTATATAGTTTCAACATATTTAGAAATTTTTGGTGAATATTTTTCTAGGACTTCAGTTACATATACATAAACTGGTTGGTATTTTTCCACATGTTATTGTGCTGTTTAATGTTTTCTGTCTTATATCTCCTTATCTTCATTTTGGATAGATTCAGTTGGTAGGTCTTCCAGATCACTATTTAAAATTTTTTTTGCCAATGTCTACTACACTGTTCATACCCACCAGTATATTTTTCAATTCAGATATTGCAATTTTTATCTCTAGCAATTACATTTTTTTTAATTTTCAATTTCTCTCATCATTCTATTTAAAAAAAATATTTGAACATATTTATTATATTTATAGTAGATGTCTTAATATTATTTTCTGCAAATTTCACTATCTTTGTCATTTTTGGTCTGTTTCTAAGTGACTGCATTTTCTCTTGGTTATGAGTTATATTTTCCTTTTTCATAGCTACTGAGTTTTGAGAAAATGCTAAACATTGTGAATTTTATATTGTTGAATGATAGATTCTGTTGTATTTTAAAATACTATTTGATTAGTTTCTGGAAACCACTCATATTTCTTTTGGATTAGTTTATTCCTTTTGAAATTTTTTTAAGCTTTTTTAAAGTTGGATCTAGACTTTTACTTTAGGGCCAATTTTGTGCCACTTGAAGTTGTGACTCTTCTAGTCTCATGTCTTAAATGAGATTTCTCCACTCCAATTTAAGGGCAGTTGAACAATTTCTGGATCTATGTGAGTTCTGGGGATTGTCTATCTTACAATTCCTCAGTAATTGTGCATTCCTTGAAAACTGTTTTTGTCTGACAGTATGGAGCATTCACCCTATGTACAAACACTTTCATATGCAGATAAAAATTCAAGGGTCCCTTATTGTAGATTTCTGGAGATTTTCTCTGTGTATCTTACTTCTTTGGGGTAATCCGCCTCATGAATTCTAGTTGTTTCATTTCTTAAATCTTTAACCTTGGTATACTAAACTGAGAATGATTGTTAGGCTTTACTGTGTTCCCCTACCTACACCAAAGGGCATGACTTCTAAGCAGAAAGTTATATAGGTGATAGGAGGTCTAATATTAATTTTTTCACTTCAGAATTTACAGTCCTGTGTTAGTAGTTCTCCAACATCTACAAATGGATTTCCCTTATAGTTTTCACCCATTTTGATATTTGTGACTAAAAGTTAATTTTGACTGTATTACTTACTCCCTCATGGCAGAAGTAGACTTCAGTGTATTCATTTTTCTTGTTATGATTGTATTCCTTTGCATTGATGTTAGAGGAACTTATGTGGAAAAAGTTATTTTCTTCTGTTGTAAATTATCAAGCTTTTCATATCTTTGGAAGTGACGCATCCCTTTGGGTGGGCAGGGTGGGAGTGTGAATGCCAAAGAAGTCTGTTAGATAATTAGGCCTAAGGTTTGAAGGGACAGGGTTGTGTCTAGGTTTTCTTTTTATTGACAGAATAATCAAAATGCTTGGCACACAATTGCCTCCTCAAACACTGCTGGTCCATGAAAAGAAAGGAATGAAAGAGTGAACATAGAAGAAAGCTATATAATTAGAAGTAGCATTCTTTTTTTTTTATAACTGATATAAATATATTTTTAAGATCTTGTTATGTATTATCTTCTTGCTTTTTAGAAAATGATACCACTTATATTACCATCAGCCATAAAAGCATTTACTCATTTCCTTGCATCCCTGCCAACATTGAGATAATTCTTTTTATGTCTCTAAAGAACTGATGAACAGTAAACATTCAGAACCAGTAATTTGTACACTAGATCTTCACATTTCTATGCCAATTTTCTTGCTCGAATTAAGATCTCTTAATAAAATAATGTGCATGTGAAGAGTCTAAGTTATTTACACAGTTATCTCATCCTAACCATTTTCTGTATTCCCTGTTTTCTTTAAAAGGAATTAGTTGCAGGAATTTCAGATTACTACATTGTTTATTAACCTAATATCACCCCATTAGTCTTTTTATATGAACCATTTATTGGCCATGTTGTATAATTTTGTCCTGATTTGAAGTTCTTAACATTTCTTCAAAATTATTACCAAAATATATTGAAGGATTTGTTAAGATATGGGCTAATTAGTCAATTTTAATGTCAATCCTTTTTAGATAAAGGATTTTTTTTTCCCCCTGAAAATAGGGCAGTAAAGATAAGCTGAAATCTTTCCAACACAAAATAACAGAAATGATAAAATGTAGCAAATATTATTTTAACATACACAAAAGTGAGGGAAATCTCCAGGAGACAAGAATATGAAGGTAAGTGAATACAAAAAGAGTGAGTTGATACTTCAGCTTTCTTAGAGGGATATATGAATCTTGATAAGCTAGAGGCTTGGAAATTAACTAAGCATAAATTCATGTTGAAATAGCATGTAGGGAATTGGGCCTACAGAAAGATAAGGAGTTAAAAATTATATACACTTATGTAAAAGGGTAGACTAAAATATTATTTGTCCCTGACACAGGTAGGTGGTAAAGAAAACTTTTGGTCTCAGCCAAGGCTCTAGTTTAAAATAATTAATAATTTCTTATAATTTATAATTATAAACCTGATCACACAGGTTTGAGGTTTGGATTATCATCATCTCTGTAGTCTGTGAACTACATTAACACAATAAATAAATTAACACAAACTTTGGTCCTAGACTAGTTATAATTCTGGCATATTTCAAATCAAATCACATAGGATTACCATACATAAAGTCTTGGGAATATAAGCTCACATAACAAATTCACTCTGTTTGTTATACACCTCTGAGTTTTGACAATGCATAGAATCATACAATTGTATCATCATCAAGTTACGGAATAGTTAAATTTCTCAAAAAATTCCATTGTGCCGTCTTTTGTAGTCAGTGAGTCCCCATACCCCTAACCATTGGCAACCACTGATCAGTTTAGCATCCCTATAGTTTTATCTCTTTCAGATTGCCATAAAAATAAGATCACACAGGATGAACCTTGTTGCATACATGACATATGCAATAGATTCATTCACATTATTGCATACATCACTATTCCAGTCTTTTGTATTCCTAGGTAGTCTCTGATAATTCCAGAGTTGTATTGTTCTGATTTTTTAAATATAAATTTGAATTGTAGCATTTTAAATATTATGTTATGAGCCTCTGAGTCCTGTTAAAATCCTGTGGAGAATGTTGATTAATGTCAGAAATCAGTCGACTTAGACTAAGAGTTTTACCTTGCAATCTGTGGGCTGTGGTTCTGTCAGTACAGTTATCAAAGCTTTGCAGTGCTGTGTGTATGGGTCCCACACATGCCCCAGTCATGGGCCCTTCTGGGAACTGGGTACCGCTTTACATCATAGTGCAGTTCTTGAAGTCTCTACTGGGCTTCCTTTTGTCATTCTGTACAGGTACAGATCAGCTGTAAGCATGGCTTGTGTCTGATCACGCATATAATTAGAGTCCTCTTTCCCAGTGCTCTCATGTCAAGAGTTTCTCCATCCATATTCTCAAACTTGTAAACCCCCCATTTCTCAGCTCCTTTGGTCAGAAAAATAGTGCTACTAAAATAATTATGTTTGTTTTATTTCTTTGTCTTTTGACCTACTAATGGAATTAAACATATTTTCTAATAATGGCCTGTTTTTGCATTTATCCAATGAAATTCACTTGTTCATAATATTTCATATCATTAATACTCTGTTAAACTCTGTATGTTAATATTTTCTTTAGGACTTCAGTTTTAACATTCTCCCCCCCAATATATTTATACTTATATACATATACAAACACAAATATACACTCATACATATCCACACTGCTATGAACTGAAATTGCACCTCAAATATAATTCATATGTTGAAGCTGCAATCCCCAATATGGTGGTATGGTATTTGAGAATGGGATCTTTGGAAAGTAATTAGTTTTAGATGTCATGAGAGTGGGGCCCTCGTAATGAGATTAGTGCCCTTATAGGAGGAGACACCATAGTACTTGCTTCTCTCTCCATCATATGAGAACACAGTGAGAAAGTGGACATCTGCAAGCTAGGTGGAGAGCCCTTAGGACAATCTGACCACACAGGCACCTTGATCTCTGATATCCAGCCTCCAGTTGGTTAAGCCATTCAGTCTATAGTAAGTAGCCTAAGCTGGCAAACATACACATCTTATTGGTTCTGCTTATCTGGAGAACCCTGAATAATACAGATTATCTTCCCTCTTTCTCTATGCTACAAAACAACTTAAATAACATTGAAATTCTCTGTGTCATCAAACCATAAGAGAATCATTCACAAAACTATTATTTCTTTGGGGTTTCTTTAATTACTTTCTGGGTTTTTTTATGTGGTTGTTTATCAGCTTAGGTTTTCTTTTCTTTCTTTTTTTTTTTTTTTAAGATTTGTTGATTTTTGACAGAGAGAAACAGAGACAGAGAGAGACAGAGAGAAGGGGGAGGGCCCAGAGCAGTCTCCATAGTTGACAGCATTAGTTTTCCATATAGTTTCACTCCATAGGTGGGCACAGGGCTGCACAGGGCAGGAACTGGGCCAGTAGCCTCCCGCATAGGCCCTGGCAAGAACTGAACTGGGGGCACACCCCAGTTCAGCATGTGGGTCCTCATGGGTGGGGGCCGGGATTCGATCCTCAGTCCCCGGGGCTTCAAAGCGAGTACTTAACCTGCTGAGCCATCCCAGCTTTCCCCAGCTTAGGTTTTCTATCTCTTTTGGGATCAATTATTTTCTTTAAAATTCTGAGTAAATCAACCATTTCACTCAGGTTTTCAAAAATTTTTGCAGTTCTATAAAATATTGTCATAATATATATTACGCTTCCTTTTCAAATGTGGTTATTTCTATCATTATTTTACCCTTCAAATTGACTGTATCAGAGTAAGATTTCAAAATCATTTCAACTTGCATCACTGTTCCTGGTCTTAATATCTTTGGTTTACTCCTGGAGGACACTTTTCAAACATTAATTAATGATGTTACTGTCCCTTCTCTCCCTCCACCCCCTCCGCCTTTAAGGATTGGTGGTTTTTTTGCTGTTGGTTAATAATTTTTGTCTTTGAAATTAAATATTGAACCCCTGCTTCTACTCTGCTATATTTCTTCAGAAATTTCCTTTGTGTCCTTTTTGTGTGCTTTTTTGTTTCTTGACACATTAGCTACCAACTTATTTTTTAAAGGTGAATGGTTTACACATTTTTAGCAGCCCATGTATTAATTTAATGAAACACGATAACAGAAACTGTAAAGACTGACTTTGATTCTCTTGTCTAACCATTTAGCATATTAAAAATAGTAACTATTTTATGGTTAATATTAATCAGTTAATGTTATAGAATTTAAATATTCAAAGTATTTCTAAAATACCTGTGTAAAAACTAAGCAAAAATTTTTATCATTAAATTTGTTGGGATGACATTGGCTAGTAAAAACTACATAGACTCCAGGTGTACAATTCTACATTACATTGTCTATACATTGCATTATGTGCTCACCGCCCAGAATCAGCTCTCCTTTCATCACCATATATTTGAGTCCCCAATACGCACTCTCTTCCTCCCTTACCTTCAGGTACCCATTAAACTATTGACTGTGTCCATGAGTTCTTGTTTCTCTGTTGCTTTCGGTTTTATATTCCACATAGTGAAGTCATATGGTTCCTGGTTTTTCTGTCTGGCTTATTTCACTTTGCATGATGATCTCAGGGTCCATTCATGTTGTCGTATATGGCTGTATTTCATCTTTTCTTATGGCTGAGTAATATTCCATCATGTATATGTACCACAACTTCTTTATCCAGTCATCTATCAAAGGTCACTTTGGCTGTTTCCATGACTTGGTCACTGTGAATAGAAGCAACAATTTTAATGATTTCAGTAAAAATCTTTGTGTAGTAGAGACTGCTTTCTCTCATTATTTCTTCTGTCCTATTTAAAATAAAACACCCCATTCAGTTAGAGGCTATATTTCCCATTCAACCTTGCATACATTTGGGACTATAAGACGTGTTCTAGTCAGTAAAATTGAGTGAAAGTTCAACTTCAGCATTATTTCCTTCAAAGGGAATTAACTATCTTTTATTTTCTCTTTTTCTTCTTTTATATGAGCTAGAACTGATAGGTGCTTCTCAAGGTAATACTAGCATAAAATGTCTTCATTCAAATTTTAAAAGCTAAACCACTCAGGAAACATAAAGATGTGCTTGTTTTGTAATTGAATAAAGACACTCACTTCAGGCAGATGATTAACAAAAAGATGACCCTTTGGATGAACTAATGAACAAAGCTGTTGTGTTTTCCCTTTATCCTTATGCCAATGCTATAGCAGAGCAAGGGCTAAATTTTACCATGAGCAGGCTTCTATCATAGGGACAAGATGACACCCTGGGGAACGATTAAGCAACAAGAAAGAAGAAACTTTAGGCCCTAGAATACTTTATGGAACAGAGTCTACCTCATGTCTATAACAGGAGGAAGAAATTGATTTATATCTTTTTTGAGCCACTATATTTTGGGGTTGTTGTAGAGCTTACATTCTAAGTATATTTTGGCTCTTATTGCACATAAGGCATTGATTTGACACTTGATATTGTCTCAGTACATTCATCTCTCTATTAAACTCCCAAACTCATTCAGTATAGATAATATCTTCAACATAAGAAGAAATTCAGTCCTTTAATCAGAATGTCACCAAAAAAAGGATCTTGCTGATACATATGTAAGTACAGTAAAGTTTTGTTAATGGTATTTTTCAATTTTATTCTTCCATTTTGCTAAAGGCTATGTGAAGAGAACATCATTCAGCTTACTAGTATAATTGCTTTTCTCGTTTTCCCAGTACATTTCTAGGGAGAATGATCACCTTTCAAGAGAAGAGGGGGGTCTCTTCCCCCAGTGACTCATAGAGTATTTCAAGTCAGTTAACCACAACAAAATTCCAAGGAACTACAAAAATCCTATGTGTCAATCACCACAATTGCAACTTTCCTTCTTGGTGCAAATAATAAAAATAATGGCCTCCCTTCAGGACAACTAAATTTGAGCACATCTAGTATTTGTCAAACCAAGAGTCTTTTAGTGAAGAATGCTATGTCTATCTCTGCAGTATCTGGTTTTGATAAATGTTTGTTAAATATATAATATGTGCCAGGCACTCTGCTACACATAAAATATAAAGATTATCTTTACCTTTGAAACACATATCAGCTGCTAGTGGAAGAGACAAATGAGTAAAATAAGGCTGTAATTTCTACAAAAGCATTGTGCCACTCAGTTATCGATTTATTGCCTCTCAGCTCCAAATCCATCCTTCATTGCCTGCTTGTGATACGAAAACATGTCTCTTGCCAACTGGCATGATGTTAAGCTTTGCCAGTAGAGGGCGCTGGAGAGATACTGCAGGAGGTAGAGATGTCTTCCTGCTTCCCTGAGCATTCCAGCATTCTTGCTCCTGCAATGCTGGTTTGTCCTTCAGGATATCCAGTGGAACTCACCTTCGGGGATTTTTCAGCAGCACCCCTGAAGAAGTCTTTGCAGTGAGATCCAAACCTGTCCCAATAGGCTTTCCAGGGGTAAGTGTAGCAGTGCCTCCCAAGGCAGTTTGCAGATGGAAGTGCTATAGTCATCTTATCTGGGTCTCCATAGGGGAGTTTAGTGGCATCTCCCCATCTCCAGGCAGGAGCTTCTGGATGAGCCTGCAGTCACTCCGTCATTATAGAGGTCAGGGGCACACTCTGATGAGTGGGTTCATGTGGGTTCCATAGTATCCAGAGAGTAAAACAAGACTCTTTGCGGGTGACTTCCTGGTGTTTCTGGCGAGTCCAGCCAGTATCTGTCTAGCTTCCCAACCAGTTAAACAGCAGCCACTGCAGGCGGCCTCCCAGAAAATCTCAGCAGCACCACAAAAGGTAGTGTCCCAACACTGAAACTCAGCCCACCGGTGCTGCTGCAGGGGGCTTCCAGCTTACGAGTCCAAGCCTCCACAGTTCACAACCACCCCTGAGTCCAGGCCTCCACAGGTCACCACCACCCCCGAGTCCAGGCCTCCACAGGTCACCACCACCCCCGAGTCCAGGCCTCCACAGGTCACCACCACCCCCGAGTCCAGGCCTCCACAGGTCACCACCACCCCCGAGTCCAGGCCTCCACAGGTCACCACCACACCTGAGTCCAGGCCTCCACAGTTCACGCCCCCAGCCTCAGCTTGCTGACTGTAGACATAGCAGCCTTGGTCTGGGTAACCCCAAAAAACGTCTCCACCATTCAGTGGGCAGCTTCTACCCCAAAAAGAGCTGAGTCCCACACTTAGGGAGGACCTCCTTCCTTGGGTAACCCCTCAGCTTTGGGGCAATTCTTTAGAGTTCTTCCCTGTCAGTATTCTCTCAGAAAAAAAGGTAATAATTTTTATATTAAGCCCCCCTCCCCTTTCAAATTACTGTGGTGTTTTTATCTTATTGGACCCTGACTTACAAGCACTATATTTTGTCTTAACCATAAATAAATCGACTGACCCTTAATTAACAATGATACTCAGAGCACTATTTATATGGACATAATGATATGCCAAAATACCTATATTTACATGTTTTCCTCTTTGCTTAATGATGCATATACCTTACATAATCATAGATTTTTCTAATCTCTTGTTCACACTTAGAGAATCACTAACTTCTTTTTCTCTGAACAATGTACCTAAAAGAGCCATTCTCACATCACCTAAAAATGCATGCTGAGGAAATAGCGCAGAGTGTATCATTCCAGAAAAACTTATTTCCCCAGTCAGGAGTCAAATGAATTATAAACTTAACCCCGAAGTTTAATAATCCACTGGCCTTGGGGGATTAAGCTTATGAAAAATGGGTTATTAATCAGTCAGTGCTCAACTGCAGTGCCTCACAGACAGAGATTTCAGAATAGACTATCTGTATGCCAACACATAGGTCTACAGGAGCTTCCAAGCCAGGTGAGTGAGATTGAACTCTTTTTTTAAAACATCAATCATGGAATAGTATTTTACATCTTTTGGAAGCAATTTCTCCTGGACATTAGAAGAGCATTATCTCTATTACTTTTGTAAGAAGTTACTAATATAGAAGTTAGAGGCAGTATCTTCCAGAATTCAGTTTAGTAACACAGCAACTGTCTACGTAGACACTACGATGTACAACATACTCAGACGGGAACACAAAGATGAACCCAGGTCTTGTCCTTAAGAAATGTATAATCTAGTAAGGAAGAGACCATGCATATGACAAATGTAGATTAGGACAAGGCCAAATGTGTGACAAATAAGGAGTGTGACAGCCATGAGAAAGCGCCTCCCAACCCTCCAGCTGCAGGGAGAGTAACTGGCAGGGCCCCAGCTGCAGCGCTATGAGCTCCCACACTCATCACAGTTTTTATGCTGAAGCCACACTTCCTACCGGCTGCTCCCAGCCAGCCACCACCGAGTGGCCCGATGCTGAGGCAGGCCATTTCTGGCAGAAGCTGGACTTTTGTGATGGAAGACTTTGGCTTGAGATCTTGCTGAACTTTCCTTAAAATTGTACTGCATCCAGCTTTCTTCCTTCCTTCTCTCTCCTTCACTCAGGGTCAGACTTAATTATATATAGCCTGACTGCTCACCCAGCCTTCCTTTATATATATATATAAACTTCATTAGAGGCAATGGTTGTAAAAAAATTATATATATATATATATATATATATATATATATATATATATATATATATATTTTTTACAACCATTGCCTCTAATGAAGTCGTACATTTAATCTCATCTTGGCTCTGCTTCTTAGAGAAGCTAGATTTACAGGCAAGCAACATGTATAAAAACATAGACAGAAATACTCATCTCAGGGAATGTGTCTTTTAAGCTGGGCCTTGAAGAAAGAGTTGAATTTTGGTAGGGAGAAATGCAGAAAAAAGACAGGCTGGGCTGTGGGATAGCAAATGACATGGTTAGAGCAAGTAGCCAGCGCATGATGGCTAGATGTAGAACGCACAGCAGAATGTAATGGAGACAAACGTACAAGGGCAAGGAAGACAGGAGAAACTTCTCAACTGCTATGCTAAGAAATTTAATCCTTAATTTTAGCATTCTGAGTAGGAAAGTGAAAACAGTTTACCGTATATCAGAGAGGAAGGTTTTGGCTGCAAGGGAAGTCTAAAGTGACTTTAAACATGCTATTGGCTCACATTTCAAGAAGTGAGGTAAGGTAGGCATCTAGGTAGGTAATTCAATTCAATGATAATCACTAAGGATTCAGGTTTTCCATCTCTTCACTTTGTGCAATGCTGGCTTCTTTAAAAGGCTTCTCTTTTTAAGGTGGAAAGATGGAGATGGTATAAGAATTCTGTGCTATGATATAAAATGAGTGGGTCCACCTGGACCACGCCAAAGGCAGCTATGCCTCCATTTCTGCTTCTGTTTCTATTCAGGACAGAGGTGTGGGGATTAAGGACCATCAAACAGCTCCACCCTAGTTATCTGCGCAAATAGGTCTGTATCTTCCTATCAAGTTATAAAATTTTTTTTAAAGATTTATTTTATTGTTTCTGAAAGAGACAGAGAGAAGGGAGGGGCCAGAGCAGTCTCCATAGTTGTACATCATCAGTTTTTGACATGGTTTTGTTCTACACAGGTGGGCGGGGGCTGTGCAGGGCAGGAACTGGGCTGGGGGCCTCCCACATGGGAGGCTCGCCCCTTTCAGCCAGGGGCTGAACTGGAGGTCAAGAACCAAACTGGGGGCCTCCTGCATGGAAAGCACACCCCAGTTCATATATGGGTCCGCACGGGCCAGGGCAGGGATTCGATCCTTGGTCTCCTGGGCTGCAAAGTGAGCACTTGTCCCGCTGAGCCATCCTGGCTTCCCAAAGTCATGAAATTTTTGATTTGGTTATATTGAAAAAAATATATATTTTTTTTCTTTTTGGAATCACTTCCTATCGGAAACACTCCTAAATTAACTTTGCCTGTTTTCTCATTGGTTACCACAATGAGAAGGACTCCCTCCTGTGCCTCAATCTACTCTGAAAACACATGAAAACCAGTCATTGAGCAGACTATCCAATGGATGCAAATAGCCAACATTGTCTCCATCCTTAAAGAATTCAGCTGGTGGTAGGTGCAGCGTAGGTTAGCTAAAGATAATCCAGACAATGTGGTGATAAAAATTTGCACTGAAGAGGCACAGAGGAGCAAAGCCAGGGCTCTGCATTCCAAGACACTCAGGTAGGGCCCGAGGGAGAGCAGAGGTGGTAAGAGGATGCAGGAAGGCAGAGAAAGGGACAGATGGAGTGAAAGAAAGAACTTTCCTGGCCAAAGGAATTGGGTCCGTGTGCCAGGTCCGCACCTGGTAAGGATGCAAGTCACACCTGACCCATAGCTCCCCATGTTTGCTGTGTGGACTCGTACAGGTCCACCTTTCAGGCTCTAGCTCCCATTTCAGCCATAAAAGCCTCTTAAATTCACTTTCCATGGACTTGGCAGAAATGACTGACTAGAATTTTTCAAAATGAAATAATTTTGTTAGATCATTAAGAGTCGGGGAAGCTGGGATGACTCAGTATCTTAAGCGCTCACTTTGCAGCACCAGGGACTGTGAGGATCAAATCCCAGCCCTGGCCTGTGTGGAACCATATGCTAAACTGGGGAGTGCCCCTAGTTCGGTTCTCACTGGGTGAGACCCCGGCCCAGTTCCTGTCCTGTGCAGCCCCACGCCCACCTGTGGAATGAAACTATGTGGAAAAACCAGTGATGTGCAACTATGGAGACTGCTCTGGGCCCTCCCCCTTCTCTCTGTCTCTGTATCTCTCCATCTCTCTCTCTCTCTCTCTCTCTCTCTCTCTCTCTCTCTCTTTCTCTCTCTGTCAAAAAACAATAAAAATAAATCTTTTTTTAAAAAAAAAGATTATTAAGAGTCAATATCCCCGGCTTCAATAGTAGCAGAAAAAACATGGTTTAGATTTGGCTCAAGTTGGCAAAGAGTTCCTTAGAAGATTGGAAAGAAAAGGAAAGGGGACACACACATACCACCACTTTCAACATAACAACACAAAAATGAAAATCATCTTTAAAAGCCAATTTGCTTATGCATTGGACAATTACATGACAAACATTTAGTGTGTTCTTATTTACAAATATTTGACCAGTCCAAAATGCAAGGCTGAGAAGCTCAAGAGTTAGAATATAGGACTGTATGAAAATCAAGAACCGCATGTAGCCTTTTAGTGAGTGTCATTAGATCATCTAACAAACCCACAATTCATTCTCACACAAGCATTAATGGAGCACTTGTCATTTATCAAGCCCCAAGAAAGGATCTGTGTTTATAATTATGGGTGAGCAACATTCCTGACTTCACTGAACTTGCCATCTGAAAGATTTAAATTTCAAAATGTGTGTTATAATATAGATTATTAACATTTAAATTTCAAAAATTGCACAAATACTTTATAAAATACCTGTTTTACTTAAAGTCAGTTTCTACAGGCAGATTTCACTTGTGTAGAGATCAATTAATTCGTGACACAATGCCTTGGCTTTCAAATATGGGCAAATCCACACCTAATCTTTGAGCGACAGTGATTTGCTAGTATTAAAAGTCTTTCACTGCCTACAGCACATACTTGACCTCAGGGGCAACTTAATTGTGTAGGGAGAGAGTTGAAGATTAAACACTACTATTAGCTTCCAAACATCTCTATAAACCTATCAATCAAAAATATTTGCTAAGTGCAATGCAATGTGTCCTTTTCCTTCTTTTCTTTTTCCTTTCTTTCTTTTTTTTCTTTTTTGCAGAGGGCACTAGGGACGAAGTCATCTTCATGTTGAAGAAATTATCTTCACTAAATCTTCACACTCTGCCCACGTCCGCAATCTCCTTTTCTCAAATCAGGAAGAGAAGTGACCATACCCGGTCCAAAGGCGCTTGCGGAGCCGCGGGGAAGCCGAGCATGCTCAGTAGCTGGGGCCGGGCCGCTTTCTGAGCTAACAGCCAGCTTTGGCTTGCTCTAGGTTTGGGGAAGCTGCGGAGCTTGTGCCGCAGCTGATGATCCTTGTTCTTGGATAGCTGATACTCTTTGTCACAAAACGTGCGGCTTTAGCATCCTCAGCTGCAGCGGCGCAGCCACGAGCTCCCCCGGCCCAACCCACTGCGTGCTCAGCGCTGGGCTCATCCTCCACGTGCCCGCGCGTCAGTCCGGTGCTACTAGTAGCTGCTGGATGATTGAGCAGAAATGACAGGCTTGTGGTCATCCGTGACGGGCGAATGAGAGCCGCTTCTCTTCTGAGCCACTGAGAGGAGGTATGTCACAGAAGTGCTCTGGGTAGAGTCTTGCAGCAGCTCAAGTCATCGCTTCTTTCTAGACTTCTTGTCACCCTGACACTCCCAGCTCTTGACCTGCGGAAGATGGTTACAGTAGTAATGAAGCTGGCACATTGCTTTCACCTCAGGTAAGGGGACAACCTTTGCGTGCTTTTATTGTTTCAGTGCATTCGTTAGCTCTGAAAAGCACAGCTGGGAAAGGTCTTTTAACTATTAGCTTTATTCTCACATTACAACTTTGTTTTTAACAAAGACTGAGAAAAAGGACTTTTTGTGTGATTTTTTTTAAATTCGTTCCGGTTGAGCTAGAAAATAAGCATTAATGTTCTTACTTCGGATATACTTGGCCCCTGTTCCTGACCTGCCTGCTAAAACTTAGGTCTTCATTTGCAAGGTGAGGTTAAAAGTACTCCGCCTCCCAACCCCCAAGATTCCTAGCACATTCTTGGATAAGATACTATGCCATATAGGCAAACGATATTGTAATTAGTAGTGTTTTGAAGATGATTATGATTTCAGTTACAGCCAACAGAGAATAATTAATATTAAAATTCAACATTAACCTTATTCAGTATTGAACTTAAGCAGACTAAAAAGGAAATATTCATACTATAGTTATCTAGTTACTTGTAATAACAAAAAAAATATTCAGATTTTACTCTTGAGAAATAAATAGCCCACTAATTTAAAGAGAAATAAAAAATTAGCAGCTCTCATATTCTCTGGGTGTTGAGCAGGATAGCTTCTATGCAGAGGCATCAGGTTAAATGTAAAGAAACATACTCAAAACGTAGCTTTGTGGTTGCAAATTAACATTTTTGGTGGAAACTTTGGAGTCAACATCTTCAAATGGCTCTTCATTAAGAAGAAAAAAAAAGAGTGAAGAAGCTTTCAGGACATAAACCAAGAGCATTCAAATGAATGTATTTAATTCTGAGCTATCAAGGAAGAACTATGCAGAATGCAGTGAAATAATGGCTACAGTTTCAGTTACTATTAATTTTTTTGGAGGGTGTGAGTGGAACACTTTTCCAAGTAAATCCCATGGTAAGTAATTGCAGGCCTTACAAGTATTGCTTAACATTTAGCAATTATAATCAAATAGGGCAGAAAAATGTTTTCTTTCGAATCTGGTATTAGTTTTTTCTTGCTGAATCTGTACTTATTAGTAAGAATTCATTTAAAAGAGTAACCATGTGTTATTTCTTTGAGATAGCAGAGAACTTCTGTCTTACCAAACCTAAAGCAAAAACATTACAAATTATGCAGTGATAAAGAGGAAGAAAAAGAGCAAGGGAATATTTTGTGTTGAGTGGTAAATAAATACTTGACTGAAATAAAAAGTTGGGATTTCTGGACTGATTATTGCTTTTAAAGCCTTTCTTGAAATATAATTTAGTGTTAATGATGCCTTCTTTTGTGGGCCCATTTAACTGTGACCAAGTGAACAGGCTCTGGTAAGAAAGGGTGAGGAATCAGGCTTGTGTTGGAGATAAAAATTTATGTTTTTAGCTAATTCTGTAGGGACAAGAAACCAACTACATTCAGTAGAATAGGCTTTCTTCTGCAGAAGGGACAGAGTTCTTTAAAGTCTCATTATTAGCCTGGGAGCTAGAAGAAAACCATTTCTTCCTCCCTTTTCTGGTGTAAATATCCCAACTCTGTGTGTTTGCACCATCTGTAGTTCTGAACTCTCAGCTGACCCTGTGACAAGACAAAACCTGTGCAGGGGGCGGGCGTAGGGGTACTCTGATGTTAATAGTTTGGCTTCTGAGCTTTCTAGGTTTCCTTCAGCTGAGCTCAAGCAGAACCCCAACCCAGGTGTCCCTCAGGGGCACTAATATGAGAAACACTCTTCCAGAAGCTCCCAGTGACTCAGAACTTCACTGAGAAAAACTGTCTTCCAAGGCCTGTCTCTACTTGTTCTTGTTGGTCTCTTTCTGGGATGTGCTTTCCCCCACCTTATCAGCAGTGATCATTCCCTGTTCTACTTAGACATACATTTCTCTACTGCAATCAGCCATCACCTATAATAGTGCCTTAATGACCAGGTGGAAGAAGAAAACAGGTGAAAAAGTGGTTCCCACATTTAGATATTGAGAAATAGGGCCACAGTTCTGTCCCCTTCTCTTCCCACTCGGTCAATTATGACATATGATGAAGAATAAAACTCTATTCCAGTGCAAGTCATTGTATTTCCCCTTTTAAAAAAAAAAATTTTTTTAACTTTATTTATTTTATTAATTTTTGACAGAAAGAGAGAAAGAGAGAGAGAGATACAGATACAGAGAGAGAATTGAACTGGGGGAGCTCCCCAGTTCAGCACATGGGTCCGCATGAACTCGGGCCGGGATTCGATCCTCGGTCCCCGGCGCTGCAAAGTGAGCGCTTAACCCACTGAGCCATCCCGGCTTCCCCTAAAGATGTGTTTTTTTTGTTTTGTTTTGTTTTTATTTTTGACAGAGAGAAAGATACAGAGAGAGAACTGAACTGGGGGAGCTCCCAGTTCAGCATATGGTTCTGCACGGGCTGGGGCCAGGATTCGATCCTCCGTCCCCGGCGCTGCAAAGTGAGCGCCTAACCCACTGAGCCATCCCGGCTTCCCCTGTATTTCCCCTTTTAAGAGGAAAGAATGGTGGTGTGACCGTCCTACCCTCTCCGCCTCTCACTAACCTGTCCAGTTCCCACTACCCCACCATTGTTGTCTTCTTTATCAGAAAGAAAATAAGTGGGATTTTACAAACTCCCTTAGAGTGATTTTGTCTGTGAAGCAAACACTTTAAATAAAATGAATTTTGTTTTTGCTTTTGTCAATCAAATAGTCTAGAACTTTAGACTTAACATGTATATTTTTCCTGTCTTTTCCTTTAAGGAAGAACTTATGTCTGCTTCTTTGTATCTACCACTGTTTTTTGAGATAGATTCAACTCGTGTTTAGGATTAGATCAGTTTAACTGTAGTTTGTTCATTCTCAAAATCTAAATCAGGATATACTTAGGATATAACCTAATTATTTTTAATAGCAGAGCCATATGATGAGAAATGTTTGTGTGTGTGTGTTTTAAGATTTATTTTAGTATTTTGCGAGAAGGTGAGAGAGAAGGGGGAAGGGCCCAGAGCAGTATCCACAGGTGTACATCATTAGTTTGTGACATGATTTCATTCCACACAGGTGGATGTGGGGCTGCATGGGGCGGGAACCAAACTGGAGGCCTTCTGAATGTGAGGCGAGAACCTTTCCTGCCACGCCATCCTGATGGTTACCAGCTGCTCTGCAATTCAGCAGATGGGTTTGCATGGGTCAGGATTTGATCCTTGGACCTCGTGGTTGCAACGCATGCACTCAACCTGTCTAGCTATCCTGACATCCTCCAGAAATGTTTTTACTTTAATAATAATAAAATATAAAACTTTCTCCCTTATCTCATCAGATATTTTTATAGTAGTCTAGGAAGAGCCAATCAGCTATCTTTGTATAGCATGACAGGCATTGTGTCCTTGTTACTTGTTGATTTTGATTTAATAAATGAATTTTCCATTACTTAGGATGACTTCTAGCTTTGGTTTTATCAACTTAGGTAAAGAATAGTAGTACCTGTACAAAACCAGAAAAATTCAAATATTAACTGGAATCTGGGCAAGAGACTAGAAATATCTAATTAGTTCTAGGGTTGATACTGTATATTCATGTCCCAAACTCCAGGAATTAATTCTGTGTCTTCTTCAAAGGGATGGTTAACTTTTAGCCCAGCCAGCAACTTTCAGATTTGTCAGTGCTAGGAATTCAACTTAGGAATGCAGATACATCCTAAGGTTTGAGGATAATGAGAATAAGCCTGGTATTGTTTCTCTGTGACATTGTTGTCTATAGAATGGTGTGGGCAGTGGATAAGGGTACATCATAATTTGTTTCTTTTCAAAGATTTAATTCCAGTTGGGATCTGAGTATCTGCCGTTCTTGCAACAAATCAGTGTCAATTTTTCTGTTCCTTATGCATTTTTAAGTTTCTTGTATTATTGTGACACACTGCTACTTCAGTGTGTCACACAAACTGGGTATGGTGATGTCATGGCATGTTGAGAAAAAAAATGCACCATCTTAATCACTTCCTCAAGCACTCGAAATCAACCTGAAGGCTATGTTCAGATGAAATCTATTTTTCCAGCTGATAATGCCCCCCCTCC
The DNA here is from genome assembly GCA_004027555.1 of Craseonycteris thonglongyai. Lineage (NCBI taxonomy): Eukaryota > Metazoa > Chordata > Mammalia > Chiroptera > Craseonycteridae > Craseonycteris > Craseonycteris thonglongyai. The sequence continues at coordinate 3,052 of PVKE010007064.1, read as the reverse complement.
CCCTGCCTTACTTACCAAGTATGTAAGCACCAATATGATGAGCTCTGCTGTGGTATTTAAAGATATGTGTTTGAACAAGATGGATAAGATTTCTGCTCTTACGTGGCTTATATTACAGTATGATGGGAGAGAGCAGTGGTTCACATAGGGAAGGAGACAATAAATAAGATAATATCAGGTTGTTATAAGTGCTATGAAGAACAGACAGAAATAATATAGAGTGTGACTTTTGACGGGGCACTCAGTGAAGTCCTCTCTAAAAAGATGACATTTGATTGGGGGACAGAATGAAGTTGAGTCTGGTAATGTGTTCCTGGTTGCTGGGTCTATTCTAGAGCTAGATGTAGTGTGACCAGAACAGAGAAAGACACTGGGAGTGTGAAAAGGTGTGGTAGTAGAGAAGGGTGGAGGGGAATAGACAGAGGGGGAAGTTAAGAGATAAGATCAAAGAAATAGGCTAGGTCCAGGTCAATGAATCTCTTAGAGACTGAATTTTTCTTTTAGATTTATTTTATTGTTTTGAGAGAAGGTAGGTGAGAGAGAGAGAGAGAGAGAAGGTGGAGGTCCCAGAGCAGTCACCATAGTTGTACATCATTAGTTGTGACATGGTTTCATTCCACATAGGTGGATATGGGACCTTGCAGGTTAGGGACTGAACCAAGGGCCTCCTGCATGGGAGGCAAGATTCTTCACCACCATGCCATCTTGGAGATTACCAGTTGCACCAAAGTTTAACATATGGGCTTGCACAGGTCGGGACTGGGAATCAAACTCCGGACCTCAAGATTGCAAGGCAAGCACTCCACTATTGAGCTATTCCAACTTCCCCTCCTAGAGACTGAATTTTTAAGTGCATTGAATCCACTGGAGAATTATATATATATATGTTTTAATTACATTTGACATACACTATTATTAGTTTCAGGTGTACAGCATAGTGATTGGATCTTTATAATAACTTATAAAGTGATCACTCTGATAAATCTAGTACCCACCTGACTACTCATAGTTATTATAATATTATTGACTATATCCATTTTGCTACTTTATACCCCCATGACTATATTATAATTACCAATTTGTACTTCTTAATCTCTTTCCCTTTTTCATTCATCCTTCCCCAACCCTCCTCCCATTGGGCAATCCTCAAAATATTCCCTGTATCTATGAGTTGTTTCTGTTTTGTTTATTTGTGTATTTTGTTCTTTTGATTCCACATGTAAGTGAAATCATATGGCATTGTCTTTCTCTGTCTGACTTACTGCACTCAGCACAATGCCCTCTAGGTCCATCCATGTCATTGCAGATGGCAAAATTTCATTTCTTTTTTTATGGCTGAGTAATATTCCATTGTATGTATGTACCACCTCTTCTTTATCCATTGATGGACACCCAGGTTGCCTCCATATCTTGGCTATTGTAAATAATGCTGCAAAGAACATATGGATTCACGTGTGTCTTTGAAGTAGTGTTTTACATTTTAAAAGAGCACTGTGACCATAGGGCCAAGAGGAAAAGCTGGGACATCAGAGAAGATGCTATAGCAGTAGACAGAAAATATTGGTAACTTCAATTAAGGCCATAGCAGTGGAGTTGGGAACCATCACTTGTGGACTTTCTTTGGTAAATTATATTTTATTTTCATTTACAGAAGTAATATATTTTTGTCATAGACAATGTATAAAATGTGCAGAATGTCCCCAAAGATGCTAAATCATAATGTCACCACCCAAACTTAATAACTGTAATATTTTTGGTATCTGTTCTATAGAAACTTCTATATCACAAATCAGTACTACTATTTCCTTGGGATTCCAGAAGGTTGAATTTGACCTTCTGACCCTATATATAAATTATACTGTTCACTATCCCTGCTTTCACAAAGATTTGGGTACTAGAACTCTCGTGCCATTTTTGGAATCTTTTCACTAGAGGTAGCCTAGTAAGATGCTGAACTTGGTAGGTCTGCCCAGACCTATAGTGGATCAAGGAAATCTTTGGTTCTGGGAGGACCAAACATTGATTCCCCCTCCCCACCCCCCTCCTCCCTGCCTTAGGTTTTTGCTTATAGACCTTCACCTTCCAGAAGTATGGGAAAAACTGGGTTTCCCCAAGGCAGTGTTACCTGAAACATGAAAGGGAGAAATTTTGTAGTAATCTCGTATGACTCTTTGTTTCACCTCTTATTCTGGCTTCAAAATGCATATTTTACAGGTGTGTCATATCTTGTTTATTATTAAAAATATTAGTGTATTGGGGATGCTGGAATCGCTCAGCATGTTGAGTGCTTGCCTTGTAACTCATAGTCTGGGGATTGAATCTTGGCCCCAGCCCATGCAAACCCATATGCTGAACTGTGGCACAATTGGTAACTGCCTAGCCCCATGGCAAAGGTTCTCACATCCCATGTGGGAGGCCCCCAGTTCAGTTCCTGCCCAGAGTGACCCCACATCCACCTGTGTGGAATAAAACCATGTCACAACTAATGATGTACAACTATGGAGACCACTCTGGGCCCTCTCCCTCTTCTCTCTCTCTCCCTTCCTCTTGTCCTCTCCCTCACCTCTCAAACAATAAAAAAAGAAATCTTAAAAAATAAATAAAAATATTAGTATTTTGCTTGCATTGTGTTTCCAAGTTTTCAGAGTAGTTTCACATAAGTTATTCTATTAAATAAACATGTTGAGACTACATTTTTTTCTTTCCTCATACATCTGAAATTTGATATGTTCACAACAGAATAAGATTTATCTTTGTATTCCAAGCTTGCTTCTCCTGTTGTATTTCCTGACTCAGGTAAGAGTATGACCTGTTCTAAAGTCTCCTGAGTGAGAAAAGGGGAGAATCTTCTTAGACTCTTTTTCCCCCACCTGACAGGAAGGAATATCTATGCAAGTTCTGAAAAGCCTCTCAAATTTCCTCCCATTCGTTGTACTGGACGTGATTTTGGTTCAATGAGTTCCTTTTGTCTTTCCCTGGGCTTGCTAAGTATTATTCTGCAGCACTCCCCTATTTGGTCCTCTGGTCAGAGTCATCTTTGGGGCTTTTTTTT